>JBBCBC010000015.1:34735229-34921897 GCA_037126765.1 Stenogyne calaminthoides
TGTTGTCATTCTGGTCTTGTTAACGAAGGTAGGGAGTATTTCAGAAGGATGACAGAGGAATTCGTGTTGAAGCAAAACCGAAAGCATTATGTCCACATGGTGAAGCTTCTTGGGACGGACGGGAAGTTGGAGGAGGCGTATGGTCTCATTCGATCCTTGCCTGAACCGGTGGATTCTGGCATTTGGGGGGCATTTTTGTCGTGCTGTGGTAACTGTAAAAACTACGAGTTTCTTGAGGTCGTGGCGAAGCATCTGTTAGAAAAGCAGCCGAGAAATAGCGGTTATAGTGTGATGATTTCTAACTTATTTGCTGGTGACGGAAGGTGGGAAGATGTGAATCGGTTGAGGGTTATGAATGGAGGGAAAATGCCTGGAATCAGCTGGATTAGTTGAACTCTCAAATACATGCAGCAGCAGTGCTGATGAGAAGTGAGAAGATTAGTTACGGGGCGTTTGGTTCAAATTCTTCAGTTGGAATGACAATGGGAGTCATCGAACAGTGAATTACAACGAGAATGATGGTTTACATTGTTAGTACAGTGAATTACAATGAGAATGATGGTTTACATTGTTAGTACAGTGAATTACAAACGAGAATGATTGTTTACATTGTCGATTATATTGTTTTAACGAGAACATGGAAATGATTGAGGGAAAATAATAACAGGGGAGGAGGTAGCTAATCAAAATGAGGTAATGATTATCTTATATTTTGAAAGGTAGATTGATCATCGTTGACATCATTAACCACCACGATTGCATTATAATTATTTTTATTAATATTCCCATTCAAAAAATTATGAACCAAGCGATCACTGAATTTTCCAACATTAAATCATCTATTTTACTTTTTATGTCTCATTTTAGTATTCTTTATCCACATGTGATAAGTGTAAAATATTTCGCACATGTACGTTTGTTTCTAGTGGACACAGTGGACATGAAAGTAGAATAATTAGAAATTTGGTATTTGATTCCGTTTTACAGTGAGATCGTCTCGTTACAAGTGTGTATCCTAAACGTATTAAATAGAAAAAAAATAAAAAATAAAAGAGGCAAATCATATGACTCATATGTGATATGTGTGTCGGTTTTTTGGGCTCAATTTGCTTTTGACACCTAATAATAATAGAAAGACCACGGTTATAGACACCGCCCCTTTTAGTAAGTACACATCTTGGATTAGTACACCACGTTTCGGATTAGTACACTTATGTTGTATGGATGCGGTACGTGAGTGTTGAGTCTTGATCTCGATCTGGGATCTGAGGATATATGTTTTTTAAAAAAAATTAGGTGGGATTAAAGAAAGATATCGCCTATTTATTTATAATTTATTATATATAACACCTAAAAATATATAGAAATCTAAAATTCGTAAAACAAAATGTATGCAATTCAAATTTTTATCTCCCCCAAAACTTAACAATATTCATTAATTTAATCTAATTAAATAACAAAACAACAATTTAAATACCATCAGCCCAATATACAAGTCATAATGATGAATTCAATCTAAAACGAGTGTCATATTGTCAATTTAAGTTGCATTACATAATAAAGTTCGATTAAATAACACATCTAATGCTTAATAACATGACCATATTTAATCATCTAGCATGGATTCGCATATTGGATTTGTGTGTCCATTAATTTATTTTAGTTTATAATTTACCGATTAAGCCAAATTGGCATCCGGATCTGTGGATTAGAGAATCGCACCCTTTTAAGTCTTGGTCTTGAATCCGAATCTTTATTGTGATATTTCAAGAAGAATCACATGCATCATAGGTACACACCCCCAAATTTTCAATAATACTCATTCCTTCCTTACCTGGTTTTTAAAATAATTTGTGCACCCATTTCTTCCCAAAACAAAAAAAAAATCCTGTTCAGAACCCTAGAGCTCACGCCCATGTGCCCGTCACCACCACCACCACTCACGCCATCACCGTCGCAGTCACCACTCACCGCCACCACCCGCAACCACCACTCGTCGTCGCCGCTCTCCGCCATGGTAACAGGTAAATTTTTTCGATTTTTCAAAAATAACAAATATTTGGACATGAATTTTTATTCTAGGGTTGAGTCACACACAAATTTTTGTATTTTTGGTTTGAGTTTGAACTGGGTTTTTGGAGATATGTAGAGCACGGTTTCTCGAAACTAGTTTTAAGTTTTGAAACTTTTTCCTAAACCATGACCATTTTTCGAATTTTTTTTCCGAAACCATGACCATATTTCGATATTTTTTTTCCGAAATGTGAATTTCGAAATATATTTTTCCGAAATATGTTAGACAATTCAAAAAAAAAAAAAAAATAATTCAAAATTTTGAATTTTTTTTTTGAATATTTACAACATGTTCGAATATATTTTCTGAAATACCTTAAGAAATTTAATGAACCAGATTCGAATTTTTAAAGTTTTACAAAAACATAAAAGTAAAAACTTGTGAAACGTTTATGCTATCACATTATCCTACTTATACACTAGATTTCAGGACAAATTTGCACCATACTCTTGAAATCTTTTTTCGTTAGGAAGATTTACTAAAACGACAATTCACCGTGAGTTTTTTGTGTGGATTCAAGAGGTGTACTTTACAAATCTTGTAATAGTGAAAGGGGTATTTTTGTATTTTTATTTGGCTATTTTTTGAAAAAAAAATCAATGGTAGGTGTCTTTACTAAAAAAGGTGTGTGTCTATAACCGTGGCCTAATAGAAACAAAACCTCACTCAATTAAGGCTGGCCCACTGAATACATAATTAAGCCTGTTTCTTTTAGAGCCCATATCAATCAAAAGCCTAATAAGAAAACGTAAATTAATTATGTGGATTTCCCCATATTACTATTTATCAAAGTATATTGCAAGGGAACTTATCTTGTAGATATTTTATCCTCCAGGTACTCTCTATTGTATGGTTGTAAACGAATCAATTACATTTTATCCAATCTGTTATCGAATTTGAAAAACTCGAAGCCATCTTTTGTGAACTATTTTCTAAAATTTAATAAAAATAAATAAATTGAGTAATTGACAAAATCATATATATAGAAAAACACACTATTCAAGTACTTAATGATTTATTCAATTAATATATTAAATAAGTGATTTATTAAATCAATTAATAACAAGAGTATTTATATAAAATTTTCAAATTGAGAAAAAAAATTGTGAACCAGAATTAACGGTGAACTCTATTTTTTAAATATTACTGTTGTGTACAAAAAATATCACTGTTATGTACAAAAATTATAATTGTTATACATAAAAACTATCAATGTTTGAAAATAATTTTTTTTTTAAACAACGGTAATTTTTTTGCATAACATTAATAGAGTTTATGTATACACATGGTTCATTGGGGTGCTACTCAATACAAATTAATATTAAATAGCTAGTTTGACTATTATGTTCGAATCAATAAATTTAGAGTTTAAATAATTAATTAAGTGCGTCATTAATATTATGATATCTTGTCAAAGTCAAATCGAATTAGAGAGTGGTAGTAAATCATGCCTCTTAAGGACATAAAAATGGTACTTAGGTAATCATAATGCCATATTTGTCAACAATGTGCACTCCTTATTTTGTTTGTTTGTTTGTTTTGATTGAAAAAGTAGTCCCGGTCATTGATTCAATATTAGACTAATCCAAATAAAATAAGTGTCCACTGCATAAGTCACCCAATTGCACTATAATTAATTACTGTTCAAACGCAGTAATTGTGAATTTGCGATGATGTCAAATATTTGAGAGTGAAAATTAATTGAGCTAAAATATTGATTTTGGTTTGAAGAAACGAATTTAAGAGTTAATGAACTTGGAATAAAAGAGTCTAATTTAATAAAAAGAAGCTGAATTGATTTTTTTTTTCCATCTTTAAGGTCAATATTGAACCGGAAAATTAAGGATACATATATTTGTAGAGATGATAGAATCAACATGATTCATCTTTGATTGAATGGAATTGAAGAGGAATTCTTACAAGCTTCAGAAACTGAAAGTGGGAACTTAAATGAGTTAGAAAACAACTAGAAGTCCTATTTATAAGAAGTGACTAGTATTACTTCTATTTTTTTTATCAGATAGTATTACTTCTATATACTATATAATATAAGTATTACTTGTACTATATAAAGGTATTAGTTGGAAATTTTTAAAATAAACTATTTTATATCTTCAGAATATTTCTATAGTGCAATTAGAATATATATAAATTATTTCAAAAAGAAAAAAGAAAAAAAAAAGGTACAGGAAGATATTTTGATTATGCAATTAAAGAGAATAGAAATAGTAAAGATAAAAAAATTGGGTGATTTCCTCCACAAGATTAATTATAAAATCAGTGTCATATCATCTTTTTGTTATTATATTGACTTTGTTCTTTGCATTCATTCCTTCTCCAACAACTAATTAGATGCTCTTCACTCTCTTTCAGATTCATATTTGAAGAAGCAAAAACAAGTATTTCTGGGAATATCAAGGGTAAAGGTATACTTTCCTTTTACATTTTGCTTCTCACTTTAAAGAAAAACTACTAACAAAACCTTCATTCCATTTTTATATTGAATTATATAATTATAGTTAAGTGTTGTACATGTGTACTTTTAACACGTTCCTTCGATATAGTATAAAATAATATACTTATCATCATACATCGATCAAAATTGAACAACAAACTGAAACATAAAATCCCCAAGTAAAAGACACAAAAAAGGGAACCATTAACCATGCATGCATAGTCTTCTCAATCTTTTTTTTGAAAAAAAAACATGCATATACAGGGACGGACCCAGAAATTTTACCGAGGGGGGCCCAATTTATAACATAAACAGTAATAAATACACTTTTAAATTTTATATATTTTTTAAAATTATTTGGACTAAACATCTTTATATTAACAGAGTCGAATACATTTATATGTATATTGAAAATGTGAATTATACATATTCTTTCTCTATTTTGTTACCCCTTTCTCACCTAAAAATCAACATTTTATTTATAGAGTGTTGATTTTTACAAGGATAATAATAGTGGTGTGTGATTGAACATGATGCACATAATACTTTTTGTTTAAAGGAGATGCATATCATTATATGAGATAGTTTTATACATGATATAGGGTATAATCTATAACACAAATAATACCCATTCTTTCAAAATATTAGAACGTTAATACACAATTTATGCTTCGTCTTACTATGAAACTGTCACATACATGTGTGTCTTAATTATAAGTATATATATAAGAAATTTAAGTGAGGTCAGGAGGGCCCAGTGACCCCCTGGGGGCAAGGTAAGTCCGTCCCTGTGCATATAGATCATAGCTAGGCTGCAGCTAGTCAAAAGTACATGCCCCAATAATTAAGTACTCCAATGAGTAATACTCTTTTACACAGCCTAATACTAATAAATTAATGGCAAGTATCATGTGAAACTGATCATTATTTTAATTGTATAACCTTTTTACACAGCCTAATACTAATAAATTAATGGCAAGTATCATGTGAAATTGATAATTATTTTAATTGTATTACCGGTCTTGCACAATCATATTACTTGTTCTCGCTGATCAATATCACTTGTTTTCATTAAATCGTGTTACCTGTTTTTAGTGAACAACATCCCCTTTTTAAACACGGCCAGTTTCATACTACGAAAACAAGTAATATAGTTCAGTGAAATATATGTTACTGTTTAGCGAAACAAGTGATACAATTAGTTCACCATGAACAAATTTCACAAGATACATAATTTAAACTAATATATAGGGTAATTCTACCTGGCAAAATTATGCCTAGTCAGAATATAATCTTTTAGTATTTTCAATTATGATTAGTTGTTTAAATATTTAATGTGCCTTGAGAAAAACCATCAGCAATGTTCCACATTCCCAACATTAAAGGTAATATTAAACTAATTAAGGGTAGATAAGTAATTATATAATATCATGTTTAAATTAATTTATTTTTTAATCATTCTGCCCTGGGAAAATTCTACCCATATAGCGTCTTCCTAATCTATATAATTAGAGACAAACTCTTTTCCCTATATTGATAGTTCAAACTCTTTTTTGTCCTACTATGATAAAAAACTCTTTTTGCCCAATGACATATTTACACTTACTAAAAAGAGTCGCGCATGGGAGTCGCGACATTAACAAAATAAGGGTAAATATATTATAAAATGACAAAAATAGTTTTAACTATCAGTACAGGCATTTTTTGTCGATTTTCTGATATTAATTACTTGCCATTTTATTTCCTTTGAAATTAAATTTGCAGGAAATTATACATATAATCCATGGCGTCGTCAAGATCGTACACCCCTCCATGCGCAGCTTGCAAGTTTCTGAGGCGAAAATGCATGCCTTCGGAATGCATTTTCTGGCCTTATTCCCGCCACAAGAACATCAAAAATTCCTAAACGTCCGGAAGATCTTCGGCGCTAGCAACGTGGCCAAACATCTGAACGAGCTTCTCCCGCACCAGCGCCGCGACGCCGCCAACTCCCTGGCCTACGAGGCGGAGGAGCGCGTGCGGGACCCCGTCTACGGCTGCGTTGGCATCATCGCCTCCTTGCACCGCCAGGTCAACCGCCTCCAGAAGGAGCTCGATGCGGCCAACGCAGACTTGCTTTTGGTTTGCGCAGCAGCGGCCGGCGGGGTTCGATGGCAACAGTGGCACATTTTATCAAACACTTGGCGTGCAGATTCCGTGTGATGTTGGTTGGAATGATAGTTATAATAACCCTAATTATGATGGAGGGATGCATGGAAGTAATTGAAATGAAGACAAACTCGCCAGATGTGGCAGGGCTTCAAACCCGCAATTAACCAACAAAGTTTCTCGAATTGATAGCCGTGTGTTTTGAAACACTTAAAATAACTTTTAAAATTATTTATTTTCAAAAGCTGTGAGAGGGAGCTATGAAAATAAGTGTTTCTTAAAGTTGTTTTAAGTGTTTCAAAACACGCTCTAAATACAACATATTCTCGAAAAACAGGAACAACACGAACCACACTATCACTATAAAAAGAATAACAACAAAGTGAGTTAAAGGTTATATTTTTGCCCACAAAATTCAAATCAAACACATCCCGATTAGTGCTCTTAGATTGACATTACATTTTTCAAGTTGAGACGACTTTCGTCAATATACGAGCTGCTCCGCAATGTATAAAATCTCGACAGTAATTGAAACAACGTAGTATCTGCACTCTATATGTATGGATGCAAAAGTGCAAATGGATAATGCTATAGGAGTCTTCACGAAATAAATTCGACCAATTATTGCCGTTATTGTCATTCATGGAAATTAAATTCCATTTCAGATGAGGACTTTCAAATTGGTCACAATAAGGAGTAACTAATTAACTATCACACTATTCGAAGTGAGACAATTATCACTCTAGTTAACTTTCATATTTTCCAACAATTGAGTCCATAAAATATCTTTTGACATTTTAACTTCGTCGTTTAATTTTTTACTCGTCAAAAATTTAATTTTGAGGTTACAAATATACTATAATTATCTACTTGAGAGTCTATAGATATTGTGCCTTTAATTTTTTAAAATTAAACTCATACCCTCATTTAGTTATAATTAGTCAAAAATAAGTGTCTAACACCTCGTAAAATGACTAATTAAATAATTTGGTTTAAACCAATATCTACAGCATATAATAAGAAATAAATGGCGCACATGAATCAGGAGGCACAACTATATATAATCTGTCAGATATATTCACTTTTTCTACACAGTTTTACCACTTCATTTTAAATATAATAGAAAATGAGACATTATAGTCCACTAGCTAATTGCGCTTATCTAGAAATCATAAAGACATTTTTTTAATTAAAAATGTATAAATTATTTAAAAACCTCAATTTAATGTATGTACATTTGAAATTAAAAATATTATGTGAGCATATCAAAAAATTTATAGTGATATCTAGAATTATTTCAAACATAATAAATTATATTTTATTAATTTATGTGAGAAAATAATATATTCTTATGTGGCGGAGTTCAACATAAAACAATATCAATATGCAACATCAAATTATAATAGGAAGTTAGCTAGGTGCCAAAAATGAATAGATGGAGCTAAATATTCCATATCTTTTGAAAAGAAAGGTGCATATATCAGTCAATGATTAATTTTCTCAAATTCTTCAACCTAATTTTTTTTTTTTTATCGGACAAAGTTAAATGTTAGTTGTTAGTAGTTTGTACACCAAACACCCAAATACTTCACGAAATCGTCAATCCATCTTATAACTCTCATAACTCCAATTCGTTCCCAAAGATAATCGAATCTGAGTCTCTCACTCAAATGAAGAGCCCAGTGACTAGGTGGACTAAACCACCTTGTTATTCTTCAACCTAATTATTAAAAGGTAAAAAACCTAAATTGGGGATCAAAATCTGTTGGCACAAATTTGGACACGATTTAAGAACTCTTATTATAAGAATAAATTAGAAAGAAAGAAAATAAAAATTCCTTTATAAGAATTTGATACTTTGTACGTGCATATCTCATTAAATATATAACGGGTATACCCAAGTTCACGTCAATTCTATCACTATTATGTATAATCTATTATATATATAAATATTTTTATTATTATGTATAAATATTATTAATACTGTATTTATATAATATCAATATTTAAAAGATAAAATATTTTAAATACTAATAATTTATACACATAATAGTAATAATATATAAATTAATATCACTATACTTATCAACTGATATCATTATACTAATTATAAATTAAGATTACAATATTAAATGTTATAGATATTAGTTTATAAGCTTAGTGGTATCACTTTATAAATGTAATGATATGAATTTCATACAATGAATAAATTTGACAGAAATATCTATGTTATAATAATGTGTATACTTAATATTGATATTTGAAGAAATAAAGTCTCCGTGTACTCTATTCACACACGTTTTGTCTAGAATAAATGTATAATATATATATATATATATATATATATATATATATATATATATATATATATACGTCGGCATTTGATAATGGAAGCAAAGGAAATGGTATTGAAATTAAGGTTATTGTGACTCATCACTAATCATATCCTCTTGAATTAACCCATTTTCAGTATGTGGTTATTAATATATGTACTTTAGTATTAATTTGTTTCCGTATCTGAGGAAAAGTAGGAAATGGTCTTTGTCTGCCACAAAAATTAAGTCCACCTTCACATTAATCTTAATCAACATTTTTCTCTATTAATTACAACCACACTTTCTTAATTTTACGTATAATTTCTTTATTACTTATTAAGGTGTGGTAAAATTATTTTATCATATACCATATTGGCTTGATGGGACATATGATGTGAGGGGTATTATTGGGCACCAACTTTTGAACTTTCTAACAAGTTGATATAAAAAAATTATTTCGTCGTCGGTCGGGTCATTGTATATCAATCTTTACATTTTATATGGTTTTAGCAATTTACCAGGTTTAAATTTGAGTATATATGCTTGATGGGTTTCATGTGCACTAAATTGAGGATAAATGACTGCTTAATTAAGGATAGATAACTGCTTAATTACTGTGTAAAAATATGTAGGTTTAGGATTGGGTCTGCCAAAATAAGATATTCCACCCCTATTTCATATCCTCCCAATTTGACATTTATACCATATTTTAATTATTTAAAATTTAATAAAAATAGCAAACGAGGTTAATAAAAAAAAATGTCCATGATTTGAAAATTTCCCTCAACTTTCTTTTCCCACTAAAACACTAGTTTTTTGGTTAAATAATATTTATCAAAACTTTATAGATTCATTCTTGAAATTTTGATTAATTAACAAAATGTAAATTATTTTAATAAAAAATTTAAGTATTATTTTTACTGATTAGAAATTACTTTAGAAAAAGAATTTTAAAAACAAATTTAAAATATATGTCAAATGAGGGGATTTAAATCAAAATGGTCCGGTAAATTTGCACCTTTATTGAAAAGATCCCGTATATATCACATGTTTAAATTAGTCCCGTATATTTTCAATTTGTGCCGCTTTAATCCCAAATCGCCGGAGACCGGTCAAACTACCCCAAAACGTCGATGTCGTTTTTTGGCGTGATATATCTGGCGCCCTAATTTCGATCGGTAAAATGTTATGCAGCATCGATTTGGACCGTGGATTAGTGGCGTGTATCCTGCATAAAAACGACGTCGTTTTGGGGTATTTTGACCAGTCTCCGGCGATTTGGGACTAAATCAGCACAAATTGAAAACATACGGTACTAAATTAAACATGTGATATATGTGAGACCTTTAGGGACCATTTTGATTTAAATTCCTCAAATGAGTGATGCTTGTGTGCACCAAGGTGCAATTGGTGCAGTTGTATTTAATTTTAATTTGGTTGAACCATAAACTCTAAATCCTAAACTCTATACCCTAAACCATGAACCATTCCGGCCAGGTGAACCATGAATCACTTGGGTCAGGTTAAGTCCTGGCCGAGTAACAGAAAAAACTGGAAAAAAAGAAAAACTAAAAAAAAAGTGCTATATGAAATTAAATAATTGTGAAATATCACTTTTTTTTTTTGGCGGTGAGATTTGTACCCATTTTTCATAAGAAAAGATGATTTTTACCCACTTCATAAAAAATGAGTTTATAACCCAATTTTGATATAAAAATACTCATTTACCCTTAAGTTAAATATATCCATGTTTCTTCTTTATTATTCATTTCTCACCTACACCACTTGTAATGAATATTTACTCTATCTACTCTCTTCATCCTACTCTCTTCATAATCTCTTTTTAAAATCATGATAAATAATTTACTTTAGTAATTTATTTTCCCTTCTTATCTTCATTTTTTCATCATGTCTCGCTGGATATAATTTTATCCCGTTGGATATAGTTCTTCCTATCGAGACAATATTCAAAGTTTGAATCTTATCTCGATAGATATAAAATTTATCTCGATGGGTATAATTCTCCCCATCAAGACATTATTCAAAGTATGAACTCTTGAATGTTGTCTCGATACATACAATTATAACGAGTGAGATAAACACTAATCCACCGAGACAAACACTATCTCGATAGACAAAATTATATCCTGTGATAAACACTAGCCCAACTAGATAAAAATTATCTCGATAAATATATTTATAACGAGCGAGATAAACACCAATCCACCGAGGCAAACACTATCTCACCGTGAGGCTGTCTTATGCAAGTGTGCTTTGAAAGGGCTAGGTCTTGTATACACTAGATGCATCGTGCATTCCAGAGTGTATTTTAGAAACATATAATTTCTTACACTTAAATATACAACTTATTTTACGAACATAAATTACACGCTTTAGTATAACAAATTGTATATTTTTAAAAATACGTTAGGGAGTGAATCAGTGCTTTTGATTCACATGAGGCCTATTAAGTTAAACTACAACCACATGTAGTATATGGCGATCAGCTTGATTCCTCTATGCCAAAATAGGGTATTCCACCCATGTTCCATATCCTCTCAATTTGACACATGTCCCATTTTTTAATTATTTAAAATCTAATGAAAATAACAAAAAAAAAAAGCTAACGGCATAAAAAATTATGTGAATTTCTCTCATCTTGTCCCACTACATTATCTCGCTTGTTCCATAGTGTTTACCTCTGTGGATTGGTGTTTATCTCTCTCGTTATAAATATATTTATCGAGACAATTTTTATCTAGTTGGACTAGTGTTTATCACAGGATATAATTTTGTCTATCGAGATAGTGTTTGTCTCGGTGGATTAGTGTTTATCTCACTCGTTATAATTGTATGTATCGAGACAACATTCAAGAGTTCATACTTTGAATAATGTCTCGATGGGAGAATTATACCCATCGAGACAAATTTTATATCTATCGAGATAGGATTCAAACTTTGAATATTGTCTCGATAGGAAGAACTATATCCAACGGGATAAAATTATATCCAAATGAGACATGATGAAAAAATGAAGATAAGAAGAGAAAATAAATTACTAAGGTAAATTATTTATCATGATTTTAAAAAAGAGATTATGAAGAGAGGATGAAGAGAATAGAGTAAATATGCATTACAAGTGGTGTAGGTGAGAAATGAATAATAAAGAAGAAACATAGATATATTTAACTTAATGGTAAATGAGTCTTTTATATCAAAATTGGGTAGAAAACTCATTTTTTTTATGAAGTTTAAAAATCCTCTTTTTTATGAAAAATGGGTACAAATCTCACCGCCCCTTAACAATTTAAAATGAGTGGATATTAATTTGGACTAGTTTATATTCTTTTTATATATGAGACCTAGATTTTTTTGTCTAATTTTAAACATATTATTATTCATTTAACAACAAATTAAACACCAATGCTATGGCTTTTCAATAAAAAATCATGCAAATTATATAAATTGAGTTACCCATGATGTGAAGAATGAGAAAATTGCAAAACTAATCCTGTAACTTAATTCAATTCTATTTTTAGTACTGAATTTTTTTATTTTTTCATTGTAGTCTTGAATATGTCAGCTTTATTCCTTTTTTTTTTTTTTTTTTTTAAAAATTTCTAATTTTTGCCAGAATCAGAACACGAGGCGCAGGTGACCAATTAAAATTTTCAATTTTTAATTTGTCGATCAATTCACACACGTGGAGTGCTACCCAATCAAAAAAGGAAACACAATTAAAAATTATCAATCAAGTCTAAATTGGTCACACGTTTTTGGGTCTGGTGGCAGTACAATTTTAAATGGGATTTTAATCAATTTGGTCCCGTAACTTTGCACCTTTATTGAAAATGTCTCGTATGTATCACATGTTTTAATTTAGTCTCGTATGTTTTCAACTTGTGCCGATTTCGTCCCAAACTGCCGGAGATCGACCAAAACGCTCAAAACAAACGTCGTTTTTGGGCGCGTTTAAACCACAGCGCCCTAATTTTTCAGCGAAAACTATTGAGTTGGATTGTTTGCATATATATGGCATTGCCAAGTGTGTAATAAACACAATTAAAAAAATCAAAAATTAAAACAAAATCCAACTCAATAAAATAATAAAAATAAATCTAAAATTAAATTATGAATCAATTCAATTAAAAAATCAACTTCGTTGAAAAATTCCTCTCATGCGCACTTATTATTGAAATAATAATTCCTAAATCTTTCAAATCCCCAATTCTTGCTTCTAATCCACAAATCTAATCGATAAATATGGTTGATTCTCCGCCGGAAACTTCTCGACTCGTCTTAGGCCCTTGTCGGCTTAGCCCCCACCAACCACGTCCTCTACTCCAACCGCTCCGCCGCCCGCCTCGCTCTGCAATTTCTCCGGCGCCTTCCCGTCACGAATCTTTGTAGAACTCAAGCCCGATTAGGGAAAGGGATACTCGCGGCTAAGGCGGGCGGCAGATATGGGCCTCCACACCGTCACGGTTTACGCTACCCAAATGGTCTCCAAATTGACCCCAATAACGAGGTCCTCAAGTCGGGCCTCGCCCGTCTGAGGCGGGCCAGATGGCGGAGCTCGAGGTCTCGACCAGACCCCAGGCGTCGTCGTTCACAAAGGCACATTTGTTGATCTGGCGATTATCACCACTCCCATTGTGCGATTTTGTGGATTTGAAAGTTAGGGTTGGAATTTAAATGGATTTTGGGATTTTGATTTGAGCTTGAAATAGGCGGCGGACGCCCGAAGAAAGGTGGATGAGGAGAGCGGTGGCGGGGAGAGAGGAGAAGAAGCACCCGGTTTGGGGGAGAAGATGTACTATCTTTTTAAAAAAAAATAATTTTTTAAAATTTTTGGTTTATAATTTAATTTTAGGTTTATTTTTATTATTTTAATTGAGTTGACTTTTTTTTTTAAATTTTCAATTTTTTTAATTGTATTTATTACACATTTAGCATGCCACATATACAAAACAATCCGACTCAGCAGTTTCGGTTAAAATTAGGGGCGGGTGGCTGAAACGCGCCCCAAAACGACATCGTTTTGAGCGTTTTGGTCGACCTCCGGCAGTTTGGGACGAAATCGGCACAAATTGAAAACATACAGGACTAAATTAAAACATGTGATACATACGGGACCTTTTCAATAAAGATGCAAAGTTACGGGACCAAATTGATTTAAATCCCATTTTAAATTGATCACATGCGCACACCTCATATGCTGATTCTGACGAAAATTCAAATTTTTGGACCACACAATGGACTAAAATTATAAAGTGGAATAAGCCTAAGTTATAGGACTATTTTTTTTAAATTTTCCCAAATGAACGTAAGACATCAAGCTAAGTTCACACTCGTACAGTATCTCAAGCCCTCAATGGCTATTAAAGGCTTTGGACAAGAAAACACAGAAGGTTGAATAATTGCTTATATTTCTGCATGTGCAATGAGAATAAAAGAAAAATGGGGCAAGAAGTCATAGGTTCATTGTTGGATGAACAGCATTGCTGATATTGACCCCCCAAAAAGACTATAGGTATGTACTGTAAAAAATAGATAGGTTTGATCTATAATTATTGTACCTCATGTCGCCCTCTAGCGACACGTGGATGGCAATAAACATTAATTAGCAATTACTAAGTATCTTTGGTTGTCCATGGTCAAGAATAAATCTTAGCAAATATAGTCGACAAGACGAGCTCGACAGACATCTGGACGACGTCGCTCACATGAGTGCCGAGCAAGCGACCACGGGCCAAACCTGGCGATATAACCCTCATAATCGAGGGATTCCCCTAATCACGTCGCCAATCATACGATAACGCCAAATCAAGGTGTAAAAATCACACCCAGAATATCGCCGCGCCAGACCAAGGCCTCGACGACCTCGCTACGGGCACAAATCCTGGAGCTTGATACACGCCTCATTAATGATTGTAATTAATGTCATGATGTCTTATAAATAGAGAAAAAATCCAGGAAAGGTCCGAATTTTAATACAAAAAAACTCTTAAGAGCTAATTAATATATACTTCTCTTGTGTTCTAAGATTTATTTCCTTGTTATTTATGGATTGTTATCCTAGGGTAAAACCCTAGGTAACAACAATAATATTATTAGGGCCTCCTATATATATATATATTTTTTTTTTTTTATTTTATTATAAAAAAAAAGAAAGCAAAGAGGAATTAATATATATGAATAGTGAGGATAAAAAATGGGGGTGATATCCCGTCCACAAGAATGATAGACTTATTAGAAGCAGTGTCATAGTCATTGTCATCTTTTTGTTAGTGTACCTCTCATTTATTATCAACCTTTGTCCTTTGCATTCATTCATTCAATTCAATTCCTTCTTCAACCACTAAATGCTATTCACTACTCTTTCTTTCTGCTTCATTCCTTTTTGGCACTCATTTTAATTTCATCACACCCCAAAAATCTAACATCTCTTCTAAATTAGGGTTTCACCACAATGATCATCAATTGAAGAAGCAAAAATATTGTTTCTGGGAACATCAAGGGTAAAGGTATAGTTTCCCTATACATTTGCTTATTCACATCAAAGAAAAAGTAGTGCATAATTAAAACAGGTACCAATTCTCTTGTCCCCTATTTATGATATATATTAGTGGCTTGAAAATCTATGTGTAGACTTTTTGAATGATAATTTTTTAATCTAGGGTTTTTGGTCTAGCTAGCTTGTGACAGTTTCATGGCAGATTCTGCAATTAACACTAGCTAATTGGAATTCTTGATTGGAAAATTTAAACTGTGGCCTTAATTAATGACTAGATCAGATCTCCATTGGATATAACACAATTTATAACTCATTAGGAAAAAAAAACACTCCTTTTGTAATTAGACACAGTTCCAACACTTGATTAAGAGAAATTAAATGAATGGTTAATTATTCTTTTTTTTCTTTCCTTCTAATGTTGCCTAGCTAGCTAGATAGTATAGATTGGTGATGAAATCCATGGAATTGAAGAGATGGGAATGGTAAAGCTAAGGAAATTAATTAAGCTTGAACTGTTAAAGCACATGGTATATATAATTAAAGTATGATGATGAGACTGAGAGGACACTTTATATAGTTTTATAAAGACTGATTACAGAATCTATTACTCCATGTTTTGTTATTAATAATTCTATAATTTTATTGGAAAACAATACTCACTCTATTTTATAAGTGTTATATATATTTTCCAACATAAATAATATATAGAATTATTAATAACAAATTAAAACATGCGAATTGGAATTTCAATATAGGGAGAGTTTATAACTTCGCAATTATAAGGGGTAGGTATAATCACCTAATTTTTAAGTTATCCTTCACAATTTTAGATTTTAAAAATTATTTTAAATTGTTTGTAAACACCTCTTAATTAATTGAGAGGATCGATCATGAGTTTGGTAACGACCAAAGCTTTAAAACAAAAACTAAAAAAAAACCCCTGCAACGACAACACAATCGCAAATATTTTAAAGCCGGGTTCAGATTTATTGTTACACAAATAACCCAATTATAAATATATAATATATTAACAATAACCCAATTATAAATATATAATATATTACACATGTACCTATATATACTGGTTTCTGGAAATGAATGATAATTAAAATTAATCAATTAATTAAATACTAGCTATAGCCAATTAAATACAACAACAGGTAAATGTTAAATTGATGACGGCAGGAGTTTCAGTAGCTTTAGCCTTTAAGTCAAAATCAAGTGAAAGAAAAAAGAAAACTAGGAAAAAGGGAACTGCTCATATTTACCATATGCATCATGGCTATGTTCGGAGTAAAGATTAGATATACGGTGCATTTCATAATATATTTTTTAAAGAGAAAATAGTTTTTTAGGATAATAATTTTACGAATTTAGAAATATAGGATAATATATTTTAAAATATGTAACTGTAGGATAATATGTTTTAAAATCAGTAAATGTAAGATATTTCCAGCCCGAATAAGCCCTAATTGGCTGAAACATCACATGACGTTTGAGCTTATTTGGGCTCAATTGTCCTACATTTACATGATTTTAAAACATATTGTCCTATATTTATAAATTTTAAAACATATTATCTTATATTTTCAAGTTCTTAAAATTATTGTCTTTAAAACATAACTTCTCTAAGTTATTGTCCTAAAACATTCATTATTCCCATTTTTTAAACATACAATTTGTTGCACACATACAACTTATTTTTACACTTAAATATTCAACTTATTTTTACTTAACGTAGATGCACGCGTTTCAATATAAACAATTAGTATGTTCCATTGCAATAAATTTTATATTTAAAAAATACGTTATTATAAAATGCACGGTGCACCAGACGCGTACTCATAGATCCTAAGCAACTATGTTAAGTACATAGACACATCTATCAAACGCATTAATCACTTGCCATTTAATAAACTTTTCGTTGAATTTGCAGAAATTAATAAATCCATGTCTTCATCAAGCACGTACCACCCACCATGCGCGGCGTGCAAGTTCCTCCGGCGAAAATGCATGCCGGGGTGCACTTTCTCGCCCTACTTCCCCCCGGAGGAGCCTCACAAGTTCGCTAACGTCCACAAGATCTTCGGCGCCAGCAACGTGGCCAAGCTCCTCAACGACCTCCTCCCCCACCAGCGCGACGACGCCGTCAACTCCCTCGCCTACGAGGCCGAGGCGCGCGTGCGCGACCCCGTCTACGGCTGCGTTAGCGACATCACCTTTCTCCAGAGCCAGGTCGACAGCCTCCAGAGGGAGCTCGATGCCGCCAACGCCGACCTCATTAGGGTTTCCTGCCCCCACGTGCCCCAGCCCGCATCTGCATCGCACGTTGCGATGCAACAGCGGGCGGTGGGTGGGAGATTTGGTGGTGTTGGTTGGAATTATGATATTTATAATAACGGTTATGGTGGTGGTGGTGGAGGAGGGAGGGATGGGAGTAATTAATTAATTAATGATTAATTGTATTGCGATGATGGATGATTTTTTTTTTAGGGTTTTCTAGCTAGGTATGCACGTATAACCTAGCTAGGTTAAGCTCATTGCATGCATTGATGGTTTTTAATAATTGTATTTCACTGTTGAACCAAGATTTTATATGGTTTATGTGTAATACTTTGATTATGATTTTTTTTCCACGTCGGATTGTGATCATGGATCATGATAAATAAGAGTGATAAAGTGTTTTTTCGTGATTGTAAAAGGAGATTCAGATTTCCATGGCATGATTATAGTCTGCAGGTTGATTTTTTTGAATTGGTAAGTTAGCATTTTTTTCCACTTTTTTTATGGTCTTCTAAATTGTGTTTCTTTTAAGAGGTACAGTTTAGCAGTTCTATTATGGTATAGAGTATAGTTTCAGTTTAATTTCTATGTGTTATTTTCTCATTTTTTAAATATATTTAATTTTTTGGATCTTTAACACATGGACTTAGGATTATGGTGAGTTTTTGGATAATATTTTAATCTCCATTTGTCATACATTCACAGTATAAAATATGGAGTGAAACACTGAAAGTGGAACAGATGATATAATTCGGTATAGTTTGGGTATCATATGGAAATTGAGCTATTGAAAGATAAAGATGTCTATATAATTAGTATATAATTAGAATATTGTGTAGATAAATTATAAAGAGGCCTCACTATTTAAAAATGCAAAATATTTTTGGTAGAAATTCCGTAGCTACATTGAAAAATTTCATGGTCAACTTTTTTTATTTTGTTGTAGTTATTTAAATTATTTTATTGATCTTCTGAATAATAGATCTTTGTTCCTTTTTTTTTATTGGGCAACAGTGATTCGAACTTATGACCTCATGACATAAGTAATTGTGCTTTCTAACCATTTGAGCTATTTCATTTCGTCGATCTTGATTCCTGTTACTACTAATTAATTGAATTCATCTAACTTTTTGGGTTCCTGTCTTTTTTTACTAATTAATAAAAATTAATTTTATTTTGAATATTTTCCTAATTAATAATTGAAATTATCTGCCATATAGTTGGAAAAACTCAGAGTGCAACAGCAATAAAATCTTTTCCTTTCATTTTTACTGACTGTTGACAGCTAAAAGCTGTTCCTACTGCACATGTACATGCTCCCTACTCACTGCTCTATTAATTGCCTACGTTTTTCTAGCATGCATGTTTGTTTTTACTTATTTAATATAGAGGTTATGTTTTTGTTAACTTCACGAATTTTGCTTCATTTTAAAATCGATCTCAATTGTTTTGAATTTTTAATTTTGATTTTGTAATTTTTTAAAATTAATTATTGTTTTGAATTTTTAATTTTGATTTTGTAAATTTTTTAAAATTTTAAAATTGATTTTTTTAACTGCCTGCAACAGATTATCAAGTAGATAAAATCCTCATGTGTAATTTTATTTAATTTTAAAATGTCATTTAAATTTTTTAATCATAATAATTTTGATCGAATTATGGGTTGGGTTTAAAAATAATTTTTTTATTGAAAGATAAAACGAATCAGGTCGATTGGACTTATACTGACTGAAAAATAAAAAATAATAAAAATATGCAGAAAACCATTCCTGCTCCCTAAAAAAATACACAAAAAAATTTTGACCCAAAATTTTTAGAATTAAAAAGGTCTAGATGACATTTTGAAATTAAAAGAAAAAAATAAAATAATCACATAGGTGCGATTACCTGTTTGACGACCTGATACAGCAAGGTAAAAAATTTAATAACTTGTAAAACTAAAAGACAAAAACTTGTATGCAATATTGCATACTAGTGTTATGTGCAATTGTAGTTTAATTGGGTTTTTTTTTTTCGAGGGTCAGGACCGGGTCAGATTAGGGCAACCAGAATGACGGGTCTTATGGGCCTTCTTTCTCGCGTCGCAGCAACAGACCAAAACGGATCAGATTTCTTCTTCTTCCTTGAGGCGCTTCCAAATTATTCTTCCGTCGCCGCAACAGATCGGATTTCTTCTTCTTCCTTCCGTCGCTCGTGCCCTAATTTCTTGTCCAATTTAATTTTTTTTCGATTCTTCCTGATCATTGGATGAAACCAGATCATTCAATTTTGATTTCGATGGGGATTCTACGAGAAGAAGAGAGAATATGTGTGTGGTGTTTGGATTACCCTCAATACAAAGTGTGTGATGAAATTCAGATCCTTCTGCACTCTTTTCACGTTGTTCTGTAAATCTGTAATTTTGGACTAAAGAATTTTTCGCGTTTGTACTGGTTTTTGTTCATGTAGTAACACTCTTTTGCTCATATGGTAACACTCATTTTGGTCATGTAGTAACACATCAAATCTGTTCTGTAAATCTGTAATTTTGGACTAAAGATTTTTTCGCGTTTGTACTGGTTTTTGTTCATGTAGTAACACTTTTTTGCTCATATGGTAACACTCATTTTGTTCATGTAGTAACACATCAAACTGTTCTTTAAATCTGTAAATTTGGACTGTGGATTTCTTTTCGCGTTTGCTCTGGGTTTTTTTATGCAGTAACACATTTTTCTTCATATGGAAACACTTTTTGTTTCATGTAGTAACACATGTTTTTTTAGTAATATGTAACACTGTTCATATATCATCGTAATAATATGTGAATACTCATGTGTTACCATATAAACAATAATGTGTTACCTTTTGACCCATGTTACTTTATGAATATTTATGTGTTACGACATGTTTTATTAAGTGTAACAATGTAGTAACACTTATATATAGATGTAGTAACATACAAAAAATTGACAAAAAAAAAAAAATTATGTGTACAATAGAAATCAAACCTGCAACCAAATATATTAACAATAAACCTGAACCACTAGGCTACAACATATATTTGATAAAAATATCCTTCTATAAATACATATTAAATCACGCCAACTTTGAACTCTCTTGCCACGCCCGACCGCTTCGAAACCGACCCACCGCCCAGACCCGCGAATTTGAGACAATTTTTGCTTTATTTGTGTTGCATTGCACATAACACTAGTGTGCAATATTTCACACAAGACTTTCTCAAACTAAAATTAAAAAGTCATAATAATCGAGATCGAATTTTAAAATGAAGTAAAGTCACTGTACTTAAAAAAAAAATCGCTTTAATATTCATTTACTTTTTCTAATATGAAAGAAACAGAAACTTCTTCACACACCTTGTTTTGGCCTTGCAGTCGGTGGAGTAGCAACACTGCTAGTCTTCGTGACAGAATAATTTTTATGATTTTCAAGCATGAATAATTAATTGTGATTGGTTCGTTACATGTTTTAAATAACGCAACATTTAAAGTTTGGTTAAATTTAGAGAGAAATTGTTATGAGTATAAAACTGTTGAGTTTTCTTATAGAAGAAGAAGAATACAAATTAAGGAAACAGTGTGATTTCTGAGCACATCAATCTTTCTGTTCTGTTTCTGCAAGACGTCGAAAACAAGCAATGAAAGCCCCTTTCACTGTTGATGCCCCCACCATATATATATATTTATACTTGGATTAATTTCTCTGGAAATATATATATACTTATTTGTTTCTTCTGCTTCGGATGTTTCTGCTTCTTCCAATTCCCTCCAACCCCACCTCACTTAGGGCATGTTCGTTTTGGGCTTACAGTGGACGTGGAAAATTCTGGACTTCAAAGTTCTTGGATTTTAAAATTCTATTCAAAAAGTTGAGTATGTGTTTGTTGGGGATTTTATAGGATAGAATTGTGTATGATGGAGAAAAAGTTGATTGATTTGTATTATTATATTATAATTGTAATGATTGAATGAATGTGATGTGTTGAAAATTGTGTAAAAGTGAGGGAATTATTATTTGTGAGGATATATATACATATATGACAAATTATTTATTTCAAAATAGGATGAGAGTGTAGGGTGTAGGGTGCAGTAATAATATTAGAAGTGGATGGTGTAGAATTTGAAAATACTTTTTTTTGAATATTGAAAAGAAAGATATTTGAGATTGTAGAGTTAAAGTTCATTCGTGGTAGTCTCAAAACGAACATGCCCTTAATTACCTTCTCAAATAATTACCCAAATTAATGTGGGTATCAAGTGTGATTATATTACAAAAATTGGATGTCATTCAGGAAAGCATATATGGTCTTGTGACTCTTGTTTTCAAAATTAATCTGATAAAATTAATAGAGTTAGTCTCTGGTGTGCAACGTGCAATTAATTCAACATTATCCTAAAAAGAACAGTGATGGTGAAAGTGAAAGAAAATGAGAAGGAAGAAAAAAAAAATTGCATTAATCTAGAACACATATATGCATATTGGACTTATTTTTTTTGTTAGAGCTGGTCTTAACTAAAATAATTTTATTGTACGTAACTTAATTCACTACTAAAATAATTGGTATTTTTTAACGAAATAATTAAATCGAATGAGTGAATACATTCTAATAAAATAATTATACATAACACTTTGTTCTTTTTGTTGGGTTCCAAAATTTTCCAGGTTCTTCTTTTAGTTCTCACAATTCCTAATGTTGTTAATGATTGAGCATCCACCCCCTACATCACTAAACGAAGATAAGGTATTATGTGAATCATGTTAACCCTAAATTATTATTATTATTGTTTGTTTGGATCAACACTTCATTTGTAAAGTGTTAATTTTTATAAATAATAGTAATATTAATGGGGAAAATTACTCTAAAGTACAAAATTTATGGGAAAATTACTCTAAGGTACAATGTGCAAAAAAAATTTGCACTTTAGTTCAAACTAGATACTAAAGTGCAACGTAATTTTTTGGCATTGTCAGACCTTAAAAGAATTACTTATACTTTTTATCTTTTTTTAAAACGACCGCGCCGTATTAATGATGTACGATAAAAATAGTTCATATAATACTCTGCCTTAAACGAATCAGCAGGGAGATTTGTAGTCTACATCAATCCACGTGATAAGTACAATTTAAAATCTTACTATTATTAGTTACTCCCTCCATCCTATTATAAGTTTCTCACTTTTCTTTTTAGTCAATCACATAATAAGTTTTCCCTTCTATAAATAGAAAAAATAACTTAACTATTCATAATTTTTATTCGTACTTTTAACACAATATTACAAAAAATATCACTCACTATTCAATATACTGTTTTTCTCTCTTTCAGTACCCAAAAGAGCCAATACTACCCTTCATTTTTTTATTTATTAATTAAAATACAAAAAAAAAAAAAAGTGGAAATTTATAGATGGACGAGGGTGGAGTACATGATGATCTAGATCTTTTGTCACCTTTCCCCATCATATATGTCAATTTAAAAAAAAAAATTGCAAGATTGTTCCATGATGACCAGTTTCAAATTAGAACCAATTGATTTGAATAATGATGACGCAATTATCAAAGATAGTGATTGACAAAAACTTGTGTAAACCTGGTTCATGCTATGAACCCGGGTCAAACTTGACTCATATACTACAAAGCGGATCATATATAAAATATTTGGTGGAGAAAAATCACCGATAGACTGGCGTCGGTGAATTCCAGGCGTTGTGGATGATGACATCGGAAGGCTAGAGCCTTTGA
Source organism: Stenogyne calaminthoides (assembly GCA_037126765.1). NCBI lineage: Eukaryota > Viridiplantae > Streptophyta > Magnoliopsida > Lamiales > Lamiaceae > Stenogyne > Stenogyne calaminthoides. The sequence goes on from JBBCBC010000015.1 coordinate 34,758,761, forward strand.
CTGAAGCGCAGTTGGCGGCGGAGCACCGTGCAGAAGCCAATTTGTTCTTCTTTGACGTGGTTGTGGCCGATTCGTATTCGACGGTGGTATGAGAGGATGGCGGCGGAGCGATGTCTGAAACTTAAGCAGTATCAAGGCGCGATCAGAATTTTCAGCGTGGTGACTCGATTGTTCTGGGGAGGTGGCGGAGGTGGGGAAAGGGCGTAGAGGCAGGCGATGATGTCGACCCATTGGGGACGTGCCTTCTCCGTCCATGCCTTTTTCGTCATGTTTAATAACATGATAGTAAAAGTTTTATAGAGTGATGGTTTTATAGCGTAACAGTGAGAGTTTTACAGAATAACAATGAGAGTTTATAGAATAACAGTGAGAGTTTTATAGAATAACAGTGATATTTTAATAACATGATAGTGAGAGTTTTACAGAGTGGTAGTTTTATAGGGTAACAGTGAGAGTTTTATAAAATAACAGTGAGAATTTTTTTGAATAATAGTATAACAGTGATAATTTAATAACAAGATAGTGAGAGTTTTATAGAGTGATAGTTTTATAGCGTAACAGTGAGAGTTTTATAGAATAATAGTAAGAGTTTTTCTGAATAGCAGTGAGAGTTTTTTTTAATAACAGTGATAGTTTAATAACATGATAGTGAAAGTTTTATAGAATGATAGTTTTATAGCGTAACAACGAGAGTTTTATAGAATAACAGTTGTAATTTTTATGAATAACAGTGAAAGTGATTATCCCTTACACCTTCATCTTCATTGCGCGGATTAGCGAGTGCACGATGGCGCGAAGATGTGAAGCAAAAGAGATGAGAGTTGAGATGTTTGAGTCGCGATAACAACTCGCGAAAGAGATCGACTTGAGACTCGAATCAAACTGACCGTGTGCATTGTAAATTCAGGTCAACCCATTTAAATTGGGTCATACTGGATTAGAGTTCATAGTGTGAACTTGGTTCACATGAGTGTTACTCTTTAAGATCAAAGTAGAATTAATATTAAAAATTATATTTGAGCTTAATTCTTGATTATTGGGCCGATTTTGATGCTTCGTTAGAAAGATGACCCGCGCAGGTTATTCGCACCTACATATTTAGTAACTACACCACCCCGATCAGTACACCTCCTGCAAGATTAATACACTACCCGTAAATTCCAAAATACCCTTCTTCCTCTTTGATTACCCTAATTTCTCATTTTCTGCAGTCCTTTCATTACTCCATCTGCCATCAACAAACACCATTCTTCCCAATCTACTTCACTGTAACAAACTCTGCCCAACCCAGTGAAACCAACAACATTTCCCACCATGATTTCTCCACTTCCACATCTTTGCCGCAACACTAGACCCCGATGTTGCCGAGCCTCACCTCCGCACCGCGTCCCCCAACCATCCGCTGCAAGCCCCCGACTCCGCCACACAGCACCGCATCACTGCATTGTACTCCCCGGCGCTCCCAATAAAGGTATTTTTATGTCCAAATTATTCCCTCATTCTCTTTCTTTCTAGATCTGATTTTTTTTTTAAAGAGTGCGATTTTCAGATTTTTTTCCCGAAAAAAATCTCTATTTTTGATTTTTTTTTCCCAAAATTTTGTTATCTTTTCGAAACAAGGTTGTCGAAATTATCATTTTCTCGATGTTTTTTTTTCCGAAATATCCTTTTTAACAAAATCTTGCATTTTCTTCTATTTTTCCTAAAACTTTTGTTTATTTTCAATTTATTTCCCCAAATATTTGCATGCTTTGATCCAATGGAGTCTTAAATTTCATGATTTGGTAACAGCTCCGATGGCAGCAACAGTGATGGTGGTCGTATATACGGCGGCGGTGGATGCAATCAGATGGGCAAGAGATTAGATAGAAATTAGGATTTTAATTTTAAAGGGTAATTCAGTCTTTTTGTATGTAATATTTTTTTTTAAATTTTGAGGTGGTGTATTTACTAAAGTTGACGGTGCAAATAACCTGAGCCAAGAAGACCATGCTAAAAGGCCCACTGCAAAAATTGGGCTTTGAACCAATCTATTTACACTTAAAGCCCACGCCGAAAAAGTGTTGCAAAAATATATTTCCAAAACTAGGAAAAATATACCAGTCTTCAAGTCTTCATAAGGTTCCGTCAAAAAAAAAAAGTCTTCATAAGGTTCAAAAAAACTAGAAAAAAAATGGCGGGCTAACGTCTCTCTCTTTCTCTCTCTAATCTCTCTCTACAAACCCAAACCCCCAATTTTCCTTACGCGAAGTGAATTTATCAGAGTGAGATGCAGGGGTCAGGCGAGAGCAGCGCGCTGACACGAATGGCGGAAGTGCGGTTGGTATGCGAGCGAGATATCCCCATTCAGCAGCAGAGAGTCGACTCTGCGCGTAACAACTATCGGCGTGCTTTCTCTTCTGCTAAATCCGAAGCCCAACATACAATTCAGCTTCAAGGTAATCTATTTGTGTGTGTGTGTTCTTTTGAAGTGGGGATCCTTCATCGGATTCGAATTTTAGGGTTTAGTCTCTCGATCTAGATTTCAATTTATTTTAGAGGGTTTCGTGATTTGTTAGCAAAAGATGAATAAGTTACCGTTTTTGCTAGGTTTTGGTTATTTATATTGGGTGAATTTTTTATTTTGTTGATTTATCCCTTTTGGCAGAGAAATTGGGAAAGCTGAAAGGGGAATTGAGAGAATCTGAGGATGCTCTAGTTAAAGCTCTATCTGGTAATACTCTCTTTCTCTCTCTATTTTCTGTTCATGTGTTTCTCCATCAAACAGTTGTACTATGGCATGAGCTTGGCAATGATTAGCGACCTTCTGTTTATCATCAACTGCCTCTATCTTCAAACGAGCTTAGCAAAAGTATAAACAGAAACATAGATTATTAAAAACATTATTAACTTAGTTTCTCATTTAGAAGAGGAAAGTTGCTTAGCAGAATTTCTGATTTTCTGTGGAATGTTGGTTGTGTAGTCTCGAATAAAAAAGTCTGAACAGGCATATGCACAATGCACACATCTGAACAAGATCTTCGAAGCTATGCTCTAACAATTTAAGGTGTTCATCATAAGGTTTAACTAAACAAGCTTGATTAGTTTCTCTATATTCTGCATAATGCAGCTGCTCCCTTTAGAAAATGGATCACAAACACTTGACAATAACATTTGATGGCTGTTTGGACCAAGTCAATCCATCCAAGTGCAACTATCTCTTGACAATAACATTTTTATCTGCTAATTGTCTGAACCAGTGTACTTTTTATTTTTATTTTCTGTATTTGTAGTGAAGACACGAAAAGAAGCAAAGAGGATGGCGACGTTGGAGTCTATATCTATCATGAAAGCTAGAGTTCAAGAACTAAAAGGACTTGTGAAGGATCAGAGGGAAAGAAAAGACCAATATGCTGCTATAATATCTCAACAGTACGAAGGTGAATTAGTTTCCAAAAGTTGTTGCTGCAAGTGTTTACTTCCAGAAGTATTATGTGGTATTATGCTTGCAAATTGACTGGAAAAATTAAGAAACATAAGAAAATATAAGAGAAAAAAATGTATAATTTACACACAGGTAGATTGCCTTCACTGTCTGGAGTATAATTTTGTCTCTTATCAATTATATTTTCTTATGTATTCAGTATGCTGGAGTAGATTGCCTTGACTGTCTTACTTTGTATCAAAAAAAACTTGTCAGCATTAGTCTTCTGTTCAGTTCTCTGTCTAATGATAGACAACAGAAACCGAATCTCTAAATTTTGTCCACTTTAAGTGTAACAACCATATCTTTTACATATTTTAAAGATATGTAGCTCAGATTATTAGAAATTTATAGAGGGAATTGGTCTGTTGGTTATATATATGCATAAGCATTAGATTTTATTCATTTGTTGCTCTTGTATTATTTGATAACAATGTCCTAACCTTAAATTCTGTCCGTATTTAAGCTGATCTATACCTGTTTTCCGTTTTTCCTATGGAAAATAGCTTTGACGGCTTGCAAAGAGAAATGTGATCAAAACAGAGAACATAGAGAACAAATAGAGGAGGCTATTTCATGGTATAACAAGGTCCTTGGTTTCCGTGTTGAATGTGGTCATGGTGAGCGACTCCTGGAACTTGCTGAAGCTTTTCTATATCATATTCACCAAGATAATATTTCTTACACATTATCTCTTTCTTAGGTGTAAAATTCATATTCACGAACGTTAGTCCCGAAAACCCCAATGAAGAATACTCCTTTGTCATCCGTCATGTGAATGACACATACACACGTAAGTAGTATGAATTTGGTTGACTTTTATTTCGCTGAGCAAAATCTTATTTTTCTCTCTTTTTTTGGAAATTATCCTCAGTTCTCAGCTGTAATCCACATCTGAGTGACATAAAAGAGCTAGTTGCCCAGTTAAACAAAAGCAATGGATTATTCGAATTTGTGAGAACCATGAAGGAGAAATTTCACAAAGCTGCAGCAAGGGGTACCACATTTTATACAAATTTTGTATTTCACTTATCTCTTGCGCAACTATATATTTAGAATAGAATGTGCACGACAATTATGGAAAGAATAATGTTTCCACCACTTTATTTTATTGTCTAAGAAGACTACATATGTAATGACTCACAAATTCTTATATAAACAAGTTTTGCCATGCAACTAGTTTGCATTTTGTGTGTAAAAATATTGGTTGCTTTATTAAAAAGTATTTGTTGTTTTACTATAAAGTGATAGTTGTGAATCAGTTGCATGGTAAAACTGTTTTATATAAGACTCACTCATAAGGGCTATTGATCCAGGGATTTATCTGCATAGCTCGTCTCCAGATCAAACTTCTTCAATGAATTCCCTTTCTGCCCCAGTAGCTTCCGTTTCAACTGATCCAGGATTCACATCTACACCGGAGGAACTTCGATCTGCTAAGTCTAATAGCAATTCAAGAAAAGTTGGCAAAGGGAACACAGTTCAGTCTCCCAGATCTGCTTCTTCTGTTCGTCGTTCTGCACGTCTGAAGGTGACTGCATGTATTAACATAAATAGGACATGAATGGTCAAGGTCTACTATGGGGGTGTTTGAAAAAAATATGCTTTTGAGAAAGTAATTTAATTTAGTGATTCTGAGAAAATTTGCGTAATAGTGAATTTGCAAATTTTTTAAGAAGTGGATATTGAGTTTTGATAAAAGATTTGAACAAAGTAAAAAATTAGTGAGAAGCTAGAATCAAAGCTACAAACATCCACCTCGGAGCTTTTAGGTTATGGATTCTAGATGTGATTAAATTAAGCAGAAACATTCAAATGAAAAACAGTCAAATTTAAACTTTATAATCTTTGCAGGGTAGGAATTGAAGATTGTCGCAATCACATCATATTTACCAGCGTCACTCAGCAGGTAGCTAATGAGTTAAGTAATGCAAAGCGCCAAACACGCCCCGTTGGTGCGCAATGGTATATCTTAACTTCATTTGAGACTTTACTACATTGATGTAAATTAAGTTGAGATTCTGTGTTTGGTTAAATATATTAATGGTGTAATACCCCAAGGAAATGAGTGATGTGAGTTTGAGTATGCATCTCTTGCTCCTGATTATTCGACCATGCTCTTTCATATTCTGGGATCAAGGTCGTAAACGTGTCTTGGATCTTGCAAAAAGAGTTCACTCCAAATCCTCTAACAATCCAACGAGGTAACTCGTCCGAAGAAGCTCCTGGGCAGATTAGCTAAATCTTTTAGCAACAATTCTGCCGTTTAAACTGTACTTGCTTTCCTTTGCTCCCCAAAATACAGTTTATTTATGTTGAATATTTGTACCGTTGTCCGCCTACTTAATTTCTATGTGACGTGATTTTTCTTTTTGACATCTTATCCTCAATATTACCTTATACCATTTACTGTGATATTTCATCCTAGCAATTCAAGTTTGGTGTGCAAAAAGAGGTCTCCTTAGTAATTCAGTCTACGTCAAATTGAAAGAGACTTGTGGGCCAAAAATGTCAAACAATAAGGAGGGAGTATATGATAGAACGAGAAGTTATGCAAAACAAGTTATTATTTGTAGAATCAGTTGCACAAAAAAATCGAAAATAAGGAAGAAAAATGAACAGAATGTAAAAAAACTGAGATTCCCTAGATGAAAATAAAGGCAAAAAGTGGTTGTTCAATTTAGGCCAGCCCATCCAACTTTAATGGGCTAGAATGGCAACCGGTCTGTTATCCTCCCACTGCAAAGAACGGGAGGTTATCGCTGCTCTGTGAAGCCAGCCTGGCGCAGTGCCCTCCGCTCTATGGGCCACGAAGCGCAAGCCTTCGCCTGGACCACATGGCCCAATTCCTCGCTTGGAACGGGCAGGCCATCAATTTGCATCCCTGACCCGGCTGGGCTGGGCCGGCCCAATGTCCAACCACAATAATGCCCCCACTTGGGTGACAAGCTCACGTTACTGAGCTCGGCGTGCGTTTCTGCCTTATTCCAAATATATATTCTTTTAGCTAATGCTGTTGTGAACCGATGTGGGATGCAAATGCAATTTATTTTCTTATATATAAGTAATCTGTACATGTGATGAAGGCATCATTGTGCAGGAGAAAATAGTTGCTAAAACATTCTAATATATATTCATAAGTTGTAGCTTTTGAGCTCTCGCGAAAACATTAATCAAATTTCACCCTTTTCATTTAGTTAATAATGGAAACATTAAACTAGTTTTTTATCTCAAATAATAATTGGATTAAACTATATGAATTAATAACGATGAATACTGAAATTTGATAATTAGCTCTTGTCATGTGATGTGACAAAATTTTATGTTGGCGGTTATAAACCCATGGCAACCCTCTTTTTTTTTTTTTGGACTGATGGAGTTCAATTGAATACTAAACTAGAGTTTATATAAGTAAAATAAGTGGTTGTTTAAATAAGTTGCTATTTCTTATTATGTGCAAAACATACACAATCTTATTTCCATGAATTTGAATAAAACCATCTAAACTTGACTACACTGTGCCTATAGACACTCTTGTTGTATCATATAATTATTATTTACATGCCTAAAAACGCTTCAATTTGTAGGAGATGTTTCGCCATTTTTCCCCACTGGAAGTAGAAATCGCCTTTTCAGCAAAGCACGCGTTTGCTTCCACAATTTTCGAGCTTGAGCTTCATCGTTTGCAAGGGTAGAACAGTCATGACTTTCATTGCAATCTGCAAAGTACCTGCCACTAATGCCACGTAAGCCAGGGCTTAGTGCCACGTAGCATGTAGTTGCTGCTCCCTGTCAATACCATTTACACGAAAATAAGTGCTTCTGAAAACTATTTTAAAACACACTCAAAATAGTCCTATAACTTTCAAAAAATTAAAAAAAGTGATAAATTTACTTGAATTTTAATTTTTTGAATAAAATTTGAAATACCGACTTCCTACTATATATGTAGAGTTTTTCTAAAGACAAAGTATAGGGTGAACAAGTTTTTCGGTGAAACTGGTTAATGAGTGTGATTTATATTATTAAAGAGTGTGATTTTTTACTATAAAAGTTGTGAGAAAACAAGGATGCATGTGTAGGCAGACCTGAGATGTTGATTTGAGCAGCTTTGATGCAACAAAATATAGAGAATCTGAAAAACAAAAAAATCAAGAAAAAGAGTGGAATTAGTTATCTTTGTTTGGATTAAATGAAAAATAAAAAGAAAATAAAGTCCCACAAAAAGTAAAGCATGTTGCATGCCTGTAATAAAGCCTCTGTAATCTCTGATAATTCCTGTCTTGACAATTCCTGGATGCACAGAATTTATGCTTACATTTGCTTTTCTTTCCTGAAGATTCCCACAAAGCATTATGGTCAGAATTGACACAATAAATTGGAGTAACTAATCAAAGTACGAGGAGCAAAAGTTAAAAATAATAAAAGTACAGGGGTTAAAAAAAAAATCAAATTATGAAAGTTTTACCTTAAGTTGTCTTGAAAGTTCCTTGGCGTGCAATACGTTTGCTAGTTTTGATTGAGCATAAGCTTTAGTCCCATTATAACTGCATATATATAGATAAATGGAACATGAATTTTATTAGTGCCATAAAAAATAAGAAAAAAATGTATTTATAAAATGGGATTTTTAATTTAATTTACCTTTTTGGGGTTAGTAATTTAGTGAAGCAAAATTGTTTGGAATTCACCCAATTGTGAATCACAGAGGAAACATTCACTATTCTCCCTTCAATCCCACATTCTGATGCTGTCTCCACCATTTTTCCCAACAACATTTCTGTCAAAAGAAAATGACCTTCACAAAAAAAAAAAAAAAAAAATCAGTTCCAATTTCCTAATTTACTATTTAAATTATGTCTAACAATTTAAAAACTATGGAATATACCCAAGTAATTAGTGGCAAAAGTGAGCTCAATTTTGTCCTCAGAAAACTCCAACTTTGGTGAATATTTACCAGCATTATTTCTGCAAGAAATGAAATGAAATTGTTGGGCTTGTCCAAAAGTAAAATAAATACAAAGAAATGAAAGAATACAAATACAAAACAAAGATATATCTAAATAAAATATTTTGCATACATACATGAGGATATGAAGAGGCAATCCTAAGGATAAGAACTCAGAACAAAATCTTTGGATTGAAGCAAATGAGCTCAAGTCTATCTCCAATATTATTATCACAGCCTCAGGATTTTCCTTCTCAATATTTTGCTTAACTTTTTCTGCCTTCTTCAAATCCCTTGCTGGAATCACTACTCTCACACCTCTCTTCCCCAAAACCCGCGCCGTCTCCGCTCCAATCCCCGACGTCGCCCCTTAAAATTCACCACGAAAGTCAGTAACGCAGCAGCAGTACGTAACTAATACCTTTCAGTGAAACCAACTAATACTCCCTAGTGAAAACTGCCAAAAAATACATTGAGTTGCATGGTGCACAAATTGTGCGTAACTAATACCTTTCAGTGAAAAGAACTAATACTTTTCAGTGAAACCAACTAACACTCTCAAGTGAAAGCTACCAAAAAATACATTGAGTTGCATGGTACACCAGTTGTCCGTAACTAATACCTTTTAGTGAAAAGAACTAATACATTTCAGTGAAACCAACTAATACTCTCAAGTGAAAACTGCCAAAAAATACACTGAGTTGCATGGTACACCAGTTGTGTGTAACTAATACCTTTCAGTGAAACCAACTAATACTCTCAAGTGAAAACTGCCAAAAAAATACATTGAGTTGCATGGTACACCAGTTGTGCGTAACTAATACCTTTCAGTGAAAAGAACTAATACTTTTCAGTGAAACCAACTAATATTCTCAAGTGAAAACTACCAAAAAATACATTTGAGTTGCATGGTACACCAGTTATGCGTAACTAATACCTTTCAGAGAAACAACTAATACTTTTAAGTGAAAGCAACTAATACTTTTCAGTGAAATGAGTAATACCAAATTACCTGTGACTATGGCAGTGAGGTTATGAGAATGAGGTAATGAAAACAAGCAATGTTGAGCAATATGATCAGCAGTTGATTTGGAACTAAAGCCACTTGGCCCTGCAATTCCTGCTAAGTACTTCAATGTTGCCTTCATGACTGTACCACACAAATTCTGAACCTTAATAAATGTGTTTGAAATCAAATCCATCTACACATGTATATATACTATGTCACAAAATTTTATCTTTTTTTATTTTTTTAATATAAAACGTGTGACTTACGTAGCTCCTTCAATGAAACGCACAAATATAATAACAAATGATTAAATCTTGTTTGAGCCAAATAAATATATATTTTTTAATTTTATTTGTGATGTGTATAATTAAGGATGGTTAGAAATTAAGTTAGGTGGTCCACTGACTAGGTGGGTGATTTTTGGGGCATGTAATTGTGAAAGTATAGTGTGGGAGGACAGTTTTTTCAACTAGATAATAATGTTTGTCTCCCCTCATTTGATGCTTTTCTTCTTTTGGTGGGATGTGGATATTATTGTTTCGCGACATATTTACTGTTTACAGATGATGTTTTGTTTCATCTTAATGGTGTTTATTTATTAGGATAAAATATATTTGATAATATTACACTTGCACTATTATTTTTTAAATGATGTACATTAGAACTAATTTGCATGATATATATATAGTGTTATCTTGTTTAATAAGAATCGTAAAATTGGTCTTGTAATTAAGAGGTGTTCGCCAATTCAATATCAACAACTCTCGATCTTAGTTAGGTAATTTGAGATGATTTTAGCAGAATCCCATTTTTTTCTTTTTCTTTTTTTTTTTTTTTAAAAAAAAGGAGTTGCTTGTAATAAATTGTCATCTTATGTAAGTAATGGTGGACAAAAAATGTCACTACACTAATTACAGGACCAAAACTGTGATTTTGACTTTTTTTTAAGGGACTCTTTCTCTCTTGAAACTTGTTCACCGTGAAATTGATATTATATTTATAAATTTGATTCTCCAATTATCACGACTAATATTTTTTTATAAATTTACACTTAAGTTATCACTACGCACGAATACTTCTTCAATATCACGAGTAACATACTTTGTGTACCATTTAGTTATCATGATTAAGCCTCTTTAATAATATAATTCATATATACCTCTTAATCAGTTTTACGGAACTCTTGTGTGAAACTTGTTAAGGGCCTTTGTGAAGAAATACGTGTCAATATATCATGTATATACTGATCATATCGTTACTTACGACATTCGTGATTATATACGGACCCCAAATAATATTCTTCCCAAATTAAGCAATGTTTAGCTATTTTCCATTTTTCTTGGTGGAATAGTGAAAATCAAAATTATTTTCATGCATCACAATATATAGATTAGCATCGTGGTATGTATTTACGCTACATACTTTTAGTGACTTAAAAACTAAGTATGAAAAAAGGGAAATAAATACGGTCTACCATGCATTATAATTTTTATGGACTTTGTAGAAGAAAACGATTCAATGCATTCTTGAATCAAAGAAGAGTAATATTATTGAGAGAAAAGTATCCGAAATAGAGAGAGAGAGAGTCGATCTGAATGAATGAGGTGTGAAAACCCTAATTCATCTATTTATATACAAGGGGAAAATAACACATAAGTGACAAAGTATTAGTTGGACTAACTAAAAATATTAGTTGGTCAGACTTGGTCAATATTCCTTATTACCCCTCCTCAAAATGAGAATGGATGTTGATCAATCCCATTTTGCATTTGAATTGTTGAAACAAAATTGGTCCTTGTGGTTTGGTGAGGACATCGGCAAAGATTTTCCTCAGTTGGGATGTGGATGACTTTGATTGTGTCTTGTTTGATCTTCTCCCGGGTGTAATGACAATCAATGTCTATGTGCTTGGTCTTTTCATGGAGAACAAGGTTGTATGTCATGCAATGAGCAGCCCTGCTGTCTGTATATATGATTGCGGGTTGAGGATGAGATATATGTAGGTCTTTGAGGATGTATAGAATCCACTGAACCTCAATTTGCATTGCCCCCCATTGCCCTATATTCACTTTCTCTGGCGATGACTTGCCGATCGTGGATTGTTTCTTTTTTGACTTCCAAGATATAAGGAATTGCCCGGATATCTTTGCGTAACATGTTATGCTTTTCCTCAGATCTCGTGCATCCGCCCAATCGGCATCGGTGAAAGCCTTGCACTTTGAAAAGAGTCATTAGTAGGATAAAAGATGCCTGTCGAGTGGATTTGATATACCCGAGTGAGTCGTGAATGCAAACTAAGTGTGATATGGTAGGTTTACTCATGTATTGAGTAAGTGTTTGAATGGCATATAAAATATCTGGTCTGGTAATGGTAAGATATAGCATTTTACCAACCAGTTTTATGTACATAGAGGAATCCTCCAATAATGGAGAATTATCATAGGTGAAAGATTGCTTAGAATCCATAGGAGTAGTCTGAGGCCTACTTCCCAAGTAACGAGAATCATTGAGTAAATCCAAAACATATTTTCTTTGGCATAATCTGTAAACCATTTTTGTTTCTAGCTACCTCTATGCCAAGTATGTATTTAAGATTTCCAAGATCTTTTATAGTAAACTTGTCATGTAAAAAGGATTTGACATATGTGATTTCAGACAAAGTGTCCCCACAAATGATAATATCATCAACATAGCAAAGTAAAACATTGAAAAAAAAAGTCGATGGTTTTTTTTGTGAAAAAAGGGAATTATTAAGATGTATTTGTATGTAACCAAAGGTTATCGAGTTTCACAAAGTTTGGTAAACCATTGTTTAGAAGTCTGCTTAAGGCCATATAAGCTTTTGATCAGTTTACAAACTTTTGAATCAGTAGGATTACAGTAACCAGGAAGAGGTGTCATATAAACTTCTTCAGATAAATCACCATGCAAGAAAGCATTATTAACATCAAACTGATGTATAAACCAATTTTTACTAACAGCAACAGAGAGAAGAATTCTTACAGGTTGTTATTTTGGCCACATGGAGAGAAGGTGTCAAAGTAATCAACCCACTTCTTTCTGGTGTGTAGCCTTTTGCTACTAATCTTGCTTTATGCACATCAACAAAGTGCCATCATCGTTTATATTTTACCCTATAAACCCACTTGCACCCAATACAATGTTTGTCGGTGGTAGAGGCACTAAAATCCAAGTGTTAGTCCTTTCCAAGGCATTAATTTGATTTCATTGTCTCTTTTGCCAATGAGGATCGATCTGAAGCTTGTTTGTAGGTTTTAGGTTCGAAAATTTGAGTGATATTGCCAATGAAATGAGCATAAGAATCAGAAAGTTGTTGATCAGACAAATAATCAGAAATGGGATACTTGATAGAAATGTTAGCAGATGTATGATGCAAAGAATCGGGAAGATTGGTTTATAAACACTCAAGTAAAAGCGGTAAAACCTTAGGTCCGGAAGATCTTCTTAGGTCTTGTTCAACATTATGAAATACTTGTTCATTATGTTGAATAAGCTCATTTGATTGAACATCATTAGTCATGTCGAGAAGACTCATCAATAGGGGTTATCATGTTGTGTATGTGTTGAGTGATCAGGTAAAGGTATAGAATTATCAGTAGGATTATGTTGAATAGAAACATGAGCATCATCAAACAAATAAACATCATCAGGGGAATGGAAAGTATGCATTTGAGTTGACAAGTCATTAATGAATTTTATTGTAGCCTTCTTTTATGCGAAAAGGAAATATGTTTTCATAAAATTTGACATTTTGGAGTTAAAAACTTTTCTGTTGAAAGACTAAATAATCAATACCCTTTTTTGCCCAGGATAACCAAAGAAGAACACATTTCATGGACCTAGGGTCAAATTTTTTTGCTATGAGACACCAAAGTATTTGCAAAACACAAGCAACCAAAATTTCTTAAATGATTGTAATCGGAAGTTTGCTTTGTAATATTTCAAAAGGTGTTTTTGTTTTGAATGACAATGAGGAAGGAATTACATTTTATAAGGTGTGTTCTTTGTAAGAATGCAATAACTCCAGAATTTTAAAGGAAGACAAGATTGAAAGAGAAGAGACCTAGCAACTTGTAATAAATGCTGGTGCTTCCTTTCAACTAAGCCATTTTGCCGAGGAGTTTCAACACATGATGTTTGGTGTAAAATACCAAGCTTGTGATAAAAAACTTCGATTAACAAGAATTCAGTACCATTATCACTTCTTAAAATCTTAATTTTGGTATTGAATTGAGTGTTAACCATGTTTGAAAAATTTTCCAAAGACATTTTGATTTGCATCTTTTATTTTTAACAAATAAATCCGGTGTATCTACTATAATCATCTACAATGATTAAGAAATATCTATAACCTTCATGAGATGTAACGAGAGAAGGACCCCAAACATCACAATGAATCGATCAAAACATGCATTACTAACAGATTGACTAACGAAAATGGAGATTTCTTTTTTTTTGGGAAATAAATTTAATAAAGAGATTTTGATTAGATCCCAAAACCCACCTTGACATGTTCAAACATTTTATTTTGATAGATGATTCTTTGCGGAAATAGAGTGTTATGTTATCTACCGTATAGCCAAGTAGATATAATGTTCACAAGACTCGCCTGGAAACACTAAGAAAACAATTATTGGCCGAAAATCAAGGCTCAGAAACTGAAGGCTATGGAATGAGTTCTCGTATGGAATCAAGGCTTTCAAAAAACTGAAGTCCTCCTCGAGAAACCGAAAACCAACCAGAAATCCTTGGTTGTGAGATCCACGAAAAGACAATAATATCCAAAAACTAACAAAATATCCTCGTAGTTTTGGTTAGATGTGGAAATAGATAATCCATTGAACCAATGAAAAAAGACAACCAAAAAAACATTATGTAATGTTAAATAATATGGATTTGAATTTTATTCTCTCCAAAAGTAACATTCAAATCCACACTAGCAATTGTTTGTTAATTTTATTTTAATAGATTATGCACAAAATGCCATCTGAGCCAAACAAAGATAGTCAAAGCATTCCCATGCTAGAACACAAGTCCGTATGATATACAAATATATTCAAAGATGTTCTAGAACCCAACCTAAGCTACCCACGATGTATCTTAAGCTTAGAGATTTTTCCAACCCAAAGCATTGAGGATAAACCATTTGGGGAAAATCTCACCATAGTTGGAAAAAACACCAAACCCAAACCCATTCTCGTAAGAGATAACTAGTGGTGAAGATCCTTGATTAGGCAATCCGAGTGAGTGATAAGTCCCGATAAACTCGTTAAACATCTCTTGATTAAAGCCCGGAGGGTTAAGTCCGGTTGAGTTAGAAACTACAAGTGTTCTTAACAAGGTCGGGTTGAACATAAAGTAAACTCGCCGAGTAGTCGAAGCTCGGGGTTGGACCACTGAGGAAACTCCGCGAGGTAGTCTAAATACCCAATGAAGTGATGAAGGAATTTCCTATCCAAATGCGAGAAGGGATGTAGGACTTGAATCTCCTAACCACTTTACATTGTTGTGTTCTTTATCCTTATAAAATTTATCTTGTCATATGCACTATTATAAGCAAAACACATCACATGAGCTTAAAAATAAAAAAAATCTTGGAATCACCATTCCTTCACCCCTTTTTTTGGATGCACCGCAATGAAATGTTTTTGCTTCCATGACGCCAAAAAATGGGTTTTTCCTACCAACAAATTGGTATCGAGCAATCAGCGGATCACTATCTTCAAAGTGATCGCCGAAAGCGATCTATTTTAAAAACATCTCTCGATCCGATACCAACAAGTGGTATCGGGCGGGAGTTCAAAAGGTTCACTAATTTGAGTGAACACTGAACATATCTTTTTCCAAAAAACCCGTTTTTTAAAAATGCATATATTCGATGTTTTATCCTATGCAAAAACATTATCAATTGTTTATTCGAAAAATTCACCATAGATAACAAGTTGAGGGGAACGAAAACAAATTGAGTCTTTTCAAAAGTTAGATGATCGAGATCGACGAGGTCAAGCGAGCCGAGACCGATCGAGATCAAATGAGTTAGTTGAGTTCAACCATGAGCTCTTTTCATCGGATGTGAAAAAAGCTAAAAATCGAGAAAATCAAGAAGAAGTCAAATCGATGGAAGATGAAGAATCCATGATCGATCAAGATCGGGCGTGATCAAGATCGAGATATGATAAAACCCGATATCTAACCTAATATGATGACTGATGCTATTCGATATGTTGATCTAAAGATGTGTTGATCTAATCGGCTCGAACCGATAAGATCGGACAAAAATCAAATCAAATACCGAGTAAAAGTTAGAACCGAGGCTCGATAAATAAAGTGAATCGAGACTCAAGATAGGTTGGATGCGAGGGTCGAGGGTCAATGATATCGAAAAAAAGCAAAACTCGGATTCAACGATGTTGGATCCATGCTGATCGACAAGGTCCATAGAAGAAGATTAATGAGAAAGCCATAATCTCAATCAAAAAGAATCGGAGACCAAGATCAAGACTTGTAATTCTTTATGTTTTTGTCTTTATCTTTTGAAAAGTTCATTTATAAAACCGTAATAGAATCATACATCAATGAAAACTTTATCTTTATGCTCAAAGATAATACCTCATTATCTTTTTACATGTCTTTATATTTGATATGCCCGATTATTGTTATTTAGTGATGAAATTGTTGGGTGATTCATTCTTTGAATTGATTGTTAAGAGATTTACCATTCTTGTAATCAAAAACCTGAAACCCGAGTATTAGTTAAGTGTGTTGTAACAAGATGGTTTTGGCATCATCAAAATGAAATTGTTGGGAAATAAATTTAATAAATCTATTTTGATTAGATCCCAAAACCCCGAAAATGACATGTTGAAGATTAATCTTGATAGATGATTATTTTTTTAGAGACTAATGTTATCTTGCACCGTGTATAGTTGGATATAGAACTTTAGTTCAAGATTCGGTTTAGACTAAGAATCGACTTTTCTTTCCAGAATCAAGGCACTCAAGAAACCTGGCTTAACGAAAAATTGGCTGAAAACCGAAGGCTCAGATGGCTAATAGAAACCAAACTCAAAGAATCTTCGACACTTAATCCTCACAGTGTTGTTCTAATAACCCATAATATCACAATTTGAGCATTAAGCCATAAAAATATTGGAATCGTTGGACCAATGATAAGGACAACCAGATAAAAAGTTATAATATGCTCACTCGAGAATAGTATGGATTTGAATGAGATTCTCTCCAATCCAGAACATTCAAATCCACACTATAAATACAAGTTCTTCCTTCATTATCAAAGTGGATGCGTGGAGATTATGCACAAAATGCTTCCCAAGATTCTTATAGTAAAGCATTCTCACCCTAGAACAAGTCCGTAGATATACAAATATATTCAAAGAGTTTTCTAGAACCCAACCTAAGTACCCACGATGTATAAGAGCTTAGAGAGATTTTCCCAACCTTAGCATTGAGGCTAAACCATTGTAAAAAAAAATCTCACCATAGTTGGAAACAACACCAAACCCTAACCCATTCTCGTTTTAGAGATAACTACTAGTGGTGAAGTGAGGTAGTTGATTAGGCAATCCCAAGTGAGGGTGATAAGTCCCGTTGGAATTAACTATAGTAAACATCTAGAGGCGAGTCCGAGAGGGTGATGAGTCCGTTTGAGTTAGTAAACTATGAAAAATATGTATAATTCAAGGTCGGGTTGAAAAGTAAACTTGTGAGTAGTCGAAACTCGACCGAAGTTGAGTAAGTAAACTACGCGAGGTAGTCGAAAAGCTCAAGGAGAAAAGGAATTTCCCTAGAAATGCGAGGGAGAGTGGATGTAGGAGCTTGAGTCTCGAAACCACTATACATTGTTGTGTTCTTTCTTGCTTTTACGTTCTTATCTTGTCATATGCACTCATAAGCAAAACACATCACACGAGCTTAAAACGCAAAAAATCTGGAATCACCATTCCTTCAATTTTTATATGCACCGCAATGAAATGTTTTTTCCGAAAAAATGGGTTTTTCCCATTACCAACACTTTTGTTTTGCGAAAGGGCAAATCTCAATGGATGGTAAAAAGACCACCTTGGATGTTCAAACATTTTATTTTGGAAAGGTTCTTTGCAGAAATGTGTCCTAATCTAGTATGCCAAGTAGTAATGTTCACATTGGAAACACTAGAAGAACAATTATTGGAAACACTAGAAGAACAGTTTATGGAATGAGTTACAGGTATGGAAGCTTTCAAAAAATAAAGTCCTCCTTGTTATTCAAAAAAAACAACATTTCTTGGTTGTGAGATCCCGGAAAAGACAATGTGAGTCCAAAAACTAACAAAACAATTAGTAGTTTTGGTTAGATGTGAAATAGATAATAAATTGAACATGAAATCAGGAACAAACAGAACATTATGTAATGTTAAATCATCATTCAATTTTATATCACCAGAAAGAGTAGCTGTAGCAATAACATTGTTTGGTAATTTTATTTTAATAGTTGAAGGTTGTGGTGGTGAGGTAAACAAAGATGAATCATGCACCATATGATCAAGAAAAACCGGTGTAAACAATCCAAGTTGAAATACCAAAGAAACCATTAGAACAATAATGCAAACTTCGAAATAGGATCGAAGCGGGGCATCCTCCTGCGGTTGAGGCAAAACCACTCTGAGGAAAAGATCACTTCCCTTGGCAACTTTGCATAGTTGAGAAACTGCTCAAACATCTCTTGATTAAAGAGAGGGTTAGTATGCAGATGATATAGTGTTCTTAACGGGAGACAACGTAGTAGCATTGACATTAGAATCGGGTTTGGTTGGACCTTGGGACCCTCCAACCGAGGAGGATACCCAATGATCTCGAAAACACCTATCCACAATATGACCCGGGACCACGACAATGAGAGCATTTTAATGTCTTTTTTTATCCTTATAAAATTTGGCATTCTTTGCTAACATAGCAATAGAAGTCGGGTTGTATGGAATCATTCTTGGTTAAAGTCCTCTGAGACTCCTCTTGAGCAACAGAGAGAATAGATCTTGAAACAACGGTGGAAAAGGAGCACTACAAAAGCAATTGACTACTTAATAAGCGACAAAAAGATTCATCAAGACCGAGTAAAAATTTCATAGCAGCATCCTTTTCCTGTGTAATACTCAATTTCCGAGGCAAATCACAAGTACATGACGCCATAGCTCCACAACCACATTTCAAAACAGGTATATGACTCAAGTATTCATCCCAAACAGATTTAAATTGATTATAATAATTCACCATAGATTGCGAACCTTTAGAAAAGAGAGCACTCAAAGTCTTTTCGGATGAAAAACGCGAGTCAAGTCGACATTGCGTACCTCGCGTGGAGTTCTTCCCATACCTCTTTCGCAGATGTGAAATAATCAAGTGTCTGTTTGATGTCAACATGGATGGAGTTAAGAATCCATGTGAGAACTAGATCATTCGCCCTTACCCACGCCGCGTAGATCACACGATCATCGGTTTCAAGCGGAGGAGAAAGTGAACCGTCAATCAACGGCAACTTATTTTTTACACTCAACGCACGCTTCACCGCGTGACTCCAAGATACAAAGTTAGATCCATCCAATCCGATCCAAAACTATAGCGATAGCAGGATTATCGTTTGGATGTAACGCCAATGGTGACAGCGGATTCAAAATCGGATTCAACGATGTTGGATCCACCACAACAGGAATCGGATTCGTAGCCATAATCTCAACAACAAGAGGAATACGAATCTAAGCACAAGATATAACAAGATTTTCGCAAAGAAAACTCTAATCAATCGCGATAAAACACGAAACAGAATAGGAAATCGCGATAGAAGCGAAGAAAGAAAGCGGAAAACGGAAACAATCGGGATCGAAAATCGTTCAAGAACCTTGAACAACTGATACCATGTAGAAGAAAACGATTCAATGCATTCTTGAATCAAAGAAGAGTAATATTATTGAAAGAAAAGTATACAGCCGAAATAGAAAGAGAGAGTCGATCTGAATGAATGAGGTGTGAAAACCCTAATTCATCTATTTATATACAACGGGAAAATAACACATAAGTGACAAAGTATTAGTTGGTCAGACTTGGTCAATATTCCATATTAGACTCTTATCCTTTTCTTTCCACTTTCACTCAAGTGGTTAACGAAATTGTCTGAAATTTGATGTAATAAAAAGCAAATAGAGTGGGCTTCGACACTTACCCCTCACACGTGTTGTTCTACATAACCCATAATTATAATTTGAGCATTAAGCCAAAAATATTGAATGGTTGAAAATAAGGCATTATAAAAGTTATAATATGCTCACTCGTGAAGTGTTCTTTTTTGGAGTCAAGAACCCATGAAACCTAAATCACGATTTTTTTTTAGTGTTTTATATCATGAAAGAAGAGCTTGTGTTGAACGGTTTCCCAAAATTCTTATATAAACTATTGTATTTTTATTTCTATGCTATTTTTTTTTTCACAAAAATTAGTATGAGACTGTCACATGAAATGTAATTTACGCTAGAGATTAAAAAATGCTAGTACTTCTTAACAAAAAATAAAAATAAAATAGTGTTAGTTTTACCTTCTTAGGTGAATTTTTTTTTCTTATCATGAAATGTAGTCTGGCCGGGGACTTGTTTATTTTATTAAATTATATATAGTATAAGCATCAATAAAATAAAACTTTATATATGTACACACTTGGTGCGTGCTTATATACATATGATATGAAAAATATGTATAATTAAAGTAGGATTTAAAAGAAAACTTGTGATATTTGAAACCGACCACCTTGAGAAAAAAGGGAATTTGATTGGAGAAAGTATGGTAGCGGAAGTGATTTAGTCTTCAACTTTGTTTCTTTCTTGAAAGTTGAAACATTCTCTCATGAAAAATAACGTAGAAACGTGAGATTGCGTTTTGATTTAATAATTCCAAATTCATTATAATTAAGAAAAAGAAGTTATAATTAGAAAATTATATACAAAAGAATCAATTCATCAATTCTCGATTCTCTATAAGTTCGAGCTTTTAGATGAGACGGGATTCTTTCAGAAATTACCCAAATAAAACAAAAGTATGATCGATTTTAGTACGACACTTAGTAGTTGTATACATATAAGTTATTTAGTTATTCATTTAAAACTTCATTTATCATTTGTATGCGAATGAATGAGTAACAAATAATCCATCATGATTTTTGACGGTCAACCAGTAAATTATTTGGATAATATTTTTAGAATAATAAACTAAAATTCGAATTTGAAGAAGCTTCTGTTTTTTCTTATAACTTTAAAGAAGTTATAATGTGGATACAGCCAATAGCTTGTAATGGACAAAGAACTTTTCTTGAGTGCGTGCAAGAAAAAGGGAAAAAAGAAAAGTGAAAAAAAAACCATAAATACTTTTGAGATTTCAAATAAATTCTTTCAACTTTTATGAAAAATTAAATGATGTCCAATGTTGGATTTTTGGAAGGGTGAAAAGAACACTGAGGTTGACTGCTCAACAATGGGTAATGCAAATTGGGCCCATTAGTTCCCCATTTACTACACATCTTTGATCAATATGTACCTAAGTTTGCAACATCTCTCATCTACTAATTTCACGTGTCAACTTATTTTCTCTCTCTTTTTTTCTTTTAAATATTTTTTTGTTTTTTATAATTTATTTATTTGTTAATTTTATTTATTTATTTTAGTTTATGAAATTATGTGTTCATTTTCCAAATACTAATTATGAGTGAGTCTCATGTGCATCCAGTGCACTGTGCACCCATATTGCATTTTAGAACCATGCAATTTATTATAATAAAAAGTGAAACTTGTCTATATTAAATCGTACAATTATATTTTTTATATTAATAGTTGCACGATTCAATATAAATAAGTTAACTGCATATTTCATTATAATAAATTTTATAATTTTAAAATGCACTATGAGTACACGATGCACTTGAATACATATATAATAAATTTTTGTCCACCAGTGATATGCAAGTAATGTGCCCCCTCACTGATTTATATATTTGTAACATTTTTACACTTAAACGTATAATTTGTGACAATAAAAATAAATTATATATTTCAGTGGACATATTAATATTTCAGTTTGATCATATATTAATGTTTTACCCGAAATGATTTCATAACACATTCAAATAATATGATATTTAATATTGAGACGCTCTTTTGAAAATATGTACTTACGTAAGACAATAAAAATTCACCAGTTGAAATGGATAGAATTAATGAACAAACAAATCATTACGTTTAAATTTAATCAGTCACTCATCTCACTCAAAAAATTATTTCTTTAATATTTTGAGGTGTTAGTGAAAGTTAATTTGAGGGGCCGTTCTAACCATTTTTATCCATCAAACTCTCGTCCACTCAAAAAATTAACTTTTAATTCTCAATTATAGCCCCTAATATGCAGACAAATCGCATCAACTAGATGCAAAATAGCACCGATTGTGCCTTAATTTAGTAATAAATACTATCATAATCAGTTACCTAATGTAATTAATCAATCAAATTAACTGTCCGTCGGTCCATCCAATTTGCCCACTTGCTTAAAAAGAAAATATTTTTTACTTTTACCGCTTATCTAATAGGACGTGCAATTTAACAAAACATTTTAGTATGAAGTTGGATATTGAGTTTGACATTTAACTTTGAACTTTCAATATTGAAAAAATTCTTTTTAATTCAATAACAATAAATAGATGTATAGTGTGATATATTGATGCCCCTTTATTGACCTATATGGTCATTTGTATACATTCATGTAACATATATATGCATACTATCATAAAAAAGATAAGTAGAATGATAAAATTATAATGACTCAGAAAGGAGTAAATGTTTATATACTTGAAGTGGCATCTAATCTTAATTAAAAATATTTACAAAACTAAACCAAACTGGTTGTTTGGTTGTACCAACCACATAAAAATTTGGACAAAAAGTGGTTGGAATTTTGTGATCATTCCATTAAGGACCAAAAAATTCCACTTATTATAAAACATTAAAACCCTTAATTAAGGTTAACAAGAATAACAATATGCATGAGTGATAATAGATGGGCATGATTAGTAGGTAGCTTATGACTTTTGATTTGTGTGTCTCCCTTTATTAATATATACTACTATATTACACTTAATTTCCTACCTGAATTGATGCAATCCAATTAACAAAGTTTAAATCTCCCGACAAAAATTAACATTCTTTTCCATCAATCATACCCTCCTACAGTTTCTTGCCTTCCATCAACACTCACATATGCATGCATGCATATGTATAGGTATATGTGTGTTTCACAACACACTATAGTTTTTTTTGTTTTCCTTTTAACCATTTATATTAATTCTTTTAAGTGTAGGTTCATAAATGGGTCATTCGAGGTAAATTGTTTAAATTTATGGTTCAAAGATTAATTTTTTTGTTTATTAATTAATGTGTGATTTTTGGCAAAATATAGGGTGAACAAGTTTAGCATGAAAATCTGTGAAACTGTTTAAGAAGTGTGACTTATATTACTACAAGATATTAATTTTGATAACTTTCGTACGTGCATATTTCTCATAACTTTATTTTTTGGAGGATAAAGTAGTAATTTTATCTTGAAAAATATAAATGTATGTGATCACTAGAGCTAATGCTCACGGTATAAAGAAAAGCACTAAATCTGATAACACTAATTATGAGTGGTAGCCTCACACGTGCTATGTGTCATCCGTGTGGCGACATGCCACCATGTGTGTACACGTTACATGTATGTATATGAATTTATGTGTCATGATTACAAGAGCCAATCACGGAAATTTTAGAGAAAATTTTCTATATAATATAAATTCATGTAACGTGTACAATGAGTATAATATTTAATTTTATATTCACCGTTTAATTTATATGTCGTAAATGGATAGCCACAATTTTTTATAATGCCCAATCAATTTAGGAAAAACTTTAGATCTTAAATTGATAAGTTTAGTAATTTTCAAATTCTAAATTGACAATTCCAAATATTTGAATAATTTGGGCGGATATTCGTATTCTAAAACATTAAATAATTTTTCGGGGCTCGATTGTTGCTATTAGATACTAGGACTTTCTGATAATATTATTTTTCCCTTTTCAAAAGAAAATATTAAATAATTTGGGATAGGGGGAACAATATAAATGGAGGAGTTTCTAATGATCATTAATCTCATTAATCATGAATGATAATCGTTGATATTAATTAATCATTTTACATAACATGGCTGTGAACTTGTGATGCACCAAGTTAGTTGGATAACAATGTTTTTTTTTTTTTAAAATTTGTGTAATTCATGTGAATTCTATTCATTTTTAAAATATTATTGTTAATATATTAAACTCTATATATAACAGTGATAAAGTTCACAATGTATCGTCTGCACAATTAATTCACTTGAAAAAATATATATCAGATTTCAAGGGAAGAAGCCACCTAATGACGGCGTCATACATCTTTTTAAGTTGAAAAGAAATTTTAATTAATTCTATGTCCTTTGTCATTTTATTCTTTTATTTGTTGATATTGATTTTATAGGCAAATATCTTATTTATTATATATTATTCAACACATAAAATAACAACAAAGTCAAGTTGGCCGAGTGGTCTAAGGCGCCAGTTTCAGGTACTGGTCTGAAAGGGCGTGGGTTCAAATCCCACACTTGACAAATTTTAATTTTATGCTCATCTTGTAGGAATGATATGTGAAAAATAACACAAAGGAATGTACCGGCATCTTATAACCTTAAAATATATATTAGCAGCAATATTTGATAATCTTTCTAATTGTGTACTTAAGTTTTACTTTTTGGGCATGGAGAAAAGGTTTATTGTCTTCATCTTCCTTATCATAATAGCATCCCACCAAAGAGCAAAAAAGTGCTAATTTTTTAATACAAAATTCTGGGAGAGTGAAAATTAAAGAAGCCATGAAAAATCAAAACAAATGTACAGGAAAGCAGATACTATGAAGATTTATAAATGTAGGCATGTTGTGCCACATGGAGGACATACCACCCTCTTGTCCAACATTCTACTGAGGCAATTTTTTGTTGGATTTAGGTAGGATTCTTGCAACCTGATTACCCTAACCAGTTTTAAAATATTTTAATTAGTTTTATAAAAAAATACTCAACCTATTTATATTCCAAAACCTAATAAAAAAAAAGGATTTCTAACAAAATTTCTATGAATTAAAAAGATTTAAACCAAAAAGAGAGAAATAAACAATAAGACTCTTGTCCATATCTTGATTTCATATTTTCTTAAATAGAAATTTTTACTTTATCACATAAAATACTAATAAATAACTCTTTTTAACCTCAATTACCCATCACTTTATCACGTAAAATATTAATAAACAACTCTTTTAGTATTTTATGTGATAAAGTGATGGGTTTTATCACTTTTTTTTGATTAAAATTATTTTCATTTAAGCACACAAGTAAATAAATAGAAATAACTATGGGACGGAGGGAGTAATGTTTTTTTTTTCCTTCTTCTCCTCATCTAGTCATCTTATCGGTAATATTTTTCTTGTGTTGGTAAATTTAGGTTGAGGGAACGTGATGAGAGATCTCACATAGATTAATTTAAACACAATATTTTTAGGTCAAATTTATATCACAAATAAATTCTTGTAAACTATGAATCATTGTGTTTGGTTACTTGCCGGACATTAATTTTCTTAATTCCCAATTCGTAGCAGTTGTATCTCCTTTACATCATTACATGGCGTCAAGATATACGACGTAGCAGCTGGCTTTTGGCGCACCCTCTGCATTACTGTTGATGGTAATATTTATGGTTTTGGGGAAAATCAGATTGGTCAATTAGGAACTGGTGTCGATCTAGATATGATATATGCTACAACTATCTCTTTTCAGATGAAAAGGATTATTTTCATGGCTTGAACTCTGTTTGTGTTGGCATGTCTGATTTCTATGTTCAGAAGTAATTGTTATTCAATCCAACTTCCGTCTGAATCAAATGGATAGATAGAGAAAATGGAGTTTGATAATTTTTATTGACAGAATTGTGTTTTGATGAGGAAGGGTAGAATAGTAACAAAATGGGGTGAGTTTAGTAATGTAGATGAATATTTAAATTTTAATGGGATGTGTTTAGAGGATTTTGGGGTGTGAGTTGTGGGACTCTTAGGTTGAAGACATTTCAGATGGGGTGAATATTCATGAAAATAGTGAGCAAAATTGGTTTTGTAGAAGATGTGTATTCTATTTAATTAATTATGTGTACCACAAGCCGGTAATCAAAAAAAAGTAAGAGCATTTTGTATTATTTATTAATTTCATTTCTAACTCATTAATTAATCATAAGAACGACAAACCAAGACGAGAAGGTTATTTATAAAGATTGGACACTCAATTCAACTTTGAGAGATCGAAAAATCCTAAAAGATCCTAGCAAAATTATTTGTTATTTCATTGTCATTACGATGAAGATGAGCAAAATGAATACTAATAAGTTGAAAGGGTAGCAGTAGCTCGTTGCAGAAGTTTACATAGTTTCCGAACATTAAAACATCTTATTAAGTACTACTCCATCCTGCTATTTTTTTATGTTCTCGTTGAAGATGTCATTCGGTAAATTCATGGACAAATATTTGATATATAAATTGACGAAAACATCCTCTATATTTGCTCACGATCTAGTCAAGATCCTTCTTTCGCATATTTGTCCTGCAAAAGTAAAAAAAATTTAAAATTCGATATCTATCCTACAAAAGTCAAAAACTTTAGAATTTCGATATTTATCCTTCAAAAAAATAAAAATAAAAACACTAGGTATGAAAGTTCTAGAATACAAATAATTTTGGTCCACTTTAGTAGTCCACTAAAAGGAAAAGAAGATAAGAAATTGGCAATATGTACTTGAGAATCACCGTTTGGATTATAAGGAAAGCAAGGAATGGGATCTTCTTTTGGAATGAGAAGGTAGTTTTGAATTGAAATTTTGGATTTGAAGTTAGTTTTCTTCTTATAAATATAGATCAAATTCATTGTCATATGCGGATTGGGTGGTTAAACCGTCCGTGTTTTTGAAATAAGTCGATGGTAGGAATTTGTCTAGGAGAGTTTTCATTAACTTTGTTGCACATGATTTTAACTGTTTGTTGATCATTAATTGTTTTAACTTTGTTAATCACCGTTTGGGAATGAGAGTTTTGCTTATTCGGTTCGATTCGGTGACCAAACCGACCAATGCTCACCCCTAATCGCCATAATAATTACTGACCCTTGATTATTTGAAGCATCAAAATTATTCTCTCACAATCATTATAATATGAAAACATCACAAATAATGTTTTAATACTTGAAGGCTAAAAATAAATAAAATTGAAGTGTACTATTGCAATTGGTGTCGCAACTAATATTACTGTTCAGTAAAAAACCTAGAGAAGGTTTTATGTGAAAGTGATTTATGGTACACCACTATCCATATTTTTAACCCGGATACCCATCGACCCGCATATTAAAAGAAAAGATCCATCCAAAAACACATAATTGAACGTGCGATTATACACATAAGAATTCTCTGATGTGCGTGTAATTTACACGCTCTAAAAGGTGAGATTTACACGCATTGAGAGTGCGATTTACACACACTACGAAAACAATTTACTCACGCACACCCAGAGATCGAAAACTAAAGTTCGAAGCACACCCAGAGATCGAAAACAGAAGTTAGAAGCGACGGGATTTATGGCGCACGGTGAAGTAGATTCATGTGAGAAGTGATTGTGCAATTTTGGAGAAGGAATAACAGAATTTGAGATTGTTTCTGCACATTAATGGCTGATTCTGGAGATTTAGGTATGTCACGAATGTTAATGGCTGATTCTAGAGATTTAAATTGATAATGATTAGCATTAAACACAGATTGATTATGATAATTGCAGTACATTAACCAGATTGAGCGAAGCTATTAGCACTGAACACATATTGATTAATGATTAGCACTAATAAATGACTGATATCCCTTCCTCTTTTTATGATTATGATTAATTGACCCCATATCAATCAATGTTATCTTCATTATTGCTTGTAGTACTATCTAATTACTTGATCAATAAAACTCGGTGAAATTGTGTGAATTGGAAATTTGATTATATATATCGTCTGATTTTATTCCTTCGATATTTGAACATCATCGTTTAGATAGATATAAATTGTAAATGTAACTCTTGATTCTTAATTGACTGCTTTCTGCTTCTAATTTTCAGATAACTGTGGCTTATATAACTGTAAATTATCTTGAATTAATGGATTTTGGTGCTAATTATCCCATTCATATTTTTCTAGAGAACCAAAGACTTTTTTTAAAAATGTGGAACATTTACTAAGCTAATTTATATTTATTTTATTTTGTAGCATTAAACCAGTTGCTAGGATGTCTAAGATTTCTTATGTAACTAGTGAAGGAACCAAATTTTGTGAAACAAAGTTGCAGATTGCTCGAGTTTGCTTCTGTGCATCTTATATGGAAAAGTTATTCAACTGCCATTTACAAGCATCGAAAATTAATGTATTGCATGATGCTGGTGAAGGAATGCATGGAAATAGCTTAAGCATGGCCTTTGATTTTAAATATTTATAATTCATTAGTTTACAGATTACAGATTAATGTGATCATGATTCATAACCATAAACCTGAGTTAAACAATAATGAGGTTACCTCATATATAATATCTGTTAGTAGGCTTTCCAGCCATAGTTTTATTAGCAATCAATTGTGAGGCTTTATTAGCAATCTATAATTTACCTAATGGTGGAATATTTAGACCAACCTTTACTGATTCCAGAGAATTACAAGTCTTATCCCATGCTTTCTGGAATGCCTGCAATGGCAAAATAATTATGTTGTGATGGTATAAGCTGTAGATTCAAATATCTGTTCTTAGTTCTTACGAATTACATTTGGTTTTTTTGCGTGCAAGAGATGACTCCAAAACAGCCTAACAACGGGATTTTTGTTGGATTGATTGTTGGATTGAAGAAAGACCATGTTTGTTACTCCGAAGGAATTAGCGCAACTACTGATATTTTGTCATTTCTTAGTTTTGTGTGGGAAAAAGAAATTTGATTATGTGGAATTTGATGATTAGCTCAATACCATATCTTATATCAATTAATACTATAGCTCTTGTTATTTAATACTATAACTCCAGTCAATTAATACTATAGCTTATATTATACCAATTAATACTATCTTATATCAATTAATATTTTAACTCATGTCAATTAATATTACAGTTTATACCAATTAATACCATAACTTATACCAATTAATACTATAATTTATATCAATTAATACTATAGCTCCTGTCAATTAATACTATAGCTCTTGTCAATTACCACTATTGCTCATAGCATAATTTAATACTATAGCTTATGACATATATCATAGCTTATATCAATTAATACTATATTTCATATTAATTAGTAATATAGCTCATCCATCTTCACATTTTGAAGAATCTATTAGTTTTGAGTTATTAATGGATAATCCAAGAGAACTAAAAATGAATAAAAAGTGGTTTAAGAGGAAAAAACTTGGCTAGTCTCTTCTTTTCTTTTCATGGTCATCTTTGGAATTTGATGCTTGGATTACTTAGTTACATATAGGTTGAATCAATTAATGCCATAAAATAAGATAGACTAAGGGCTCCGCTTGATATGACTCAGGAATGGTAATGGTATCATTGATGGGTCAATCACTAATGATTATTGATTGCATTGTTATAGCTAGGTTAGAACATCAATAATATGTATCATGTGAGGTGGATTGAGTGAGTGAGGGTAATCAATTGCTTACTTCTATTCACATTATTTGTGCATCAAAATTACCAAGCAATATCAATAGAAATAATTTTCATTACCCACTTCCATTACCCCCAACCAAGCGGGCCCTAAGTTCTCATAATTAATGATGATACTGTCCAAGATTATATTACAAAATGAGTTTTTATATTAGAAGAACTCCTATATATGCTTTTTTTTTGAATGCCGTAAAAAATAAATACTATAGCTCATATTATATCAATTAATACTATAGTTTATATCAATTAATACTATAGTTCATATCAATTAATACTATACCTCATATAAATTAATACTATAGTTCATATAATTTTATACTATAGCTCATGAGGTAGCAAACTCACATACCATAGCTTATACAAATTAATACTATAACTTATACCAATTAATACTTCAACTCATATCAATTAATACTATATTTCATGACATATATCATAGCTTATATCAATTAATATTATTTCTCGTATAATTTAATACTATATCTTATACCAATTAATACTATATCTTATACCAATTAATACTAGCTTCTGTCAATCAATACTATAGCTCATACCATAATTTAATACTATATCTCATAACATATACCATAGCTTATATCAATTAATACTATTTCTCGTATAATTTAATATTATAGCAACCTCATATATCATAGCTTATAAGATTTAATACTATAACTCATATCAATTAATACTTGCTCAATTAGTACTATAGCTCATATTATACCAATTAATATTATAGCTCATATTATACCAATTAATACTATAGCTTCTACTAATTAATACTATAGCTCATACTATAATTTAATACTATAGCTCATTACATATACCATATCTTATATCAATTAATACTATATCTCATATAAATTAATACTATAGCTCATGAGGTAGCAAACTCGTATACCATAGCTCATATCAATTATATTATATCTTATATTAATTAATTCTACAGATTTAAAAATTAATTCATTTTACTTCTTGTGTGGGACCCACTTGTAACTATGGACATTGTTGAAAAAAAAACCATGTGGAATTGACCATATTTTTTAGATGATTCCATCATAAATAAACCTCAGATGCATACATCTATGTAAACTTCAATGTTATCATCAAGTTATATTCCATTCACTACTGATATCTGTCGAAAATTTTCACTCTTTGTAAACTTAGAGTTGCAAGATATTACATTCTTTCATAATTACAACTCATTTCCAAAATGAAAATTACAAAAGCTCCCAATTTCAAAAGTGTTCCTATACCAAAAGAATCAACAAGAAAAGTAGAAGTTGAAAGCAAAAACAGAACATCCCAACACAAATAGAGTATTTCCAAAAACAGACCAAAACATTCTCAAATCTTATCAAACAATCTTTTGTTTGCCTCTTCTACTTTCACTCATTTTTTTCAAATTTTCTTCAGCTTCCTTTTTCTTTTGCTCGTGAAGCTTCTTTTGTCTCTCTTTCTTTTTTTGCAGCACATAACTCCAGCAAGAAGGGCTTTTCATTGCAAATGTAATAGTAGCAATTATAACTCCAACAAATCAGATTTTATATATAGCTTTTCTTCAAATACAAAAGTGCAGGTTTGAGTCATGAGGAAGCTGCATCTGCCATTGCTCTTTCCTCAGGTGAACAAAATTTATCATGTTATATTAATCAATGCATAAATAGGGAAAATAAACAAGCACCAAACAAATATGAGCAAATTAATGACTACCAACAGATTCATCAGAAATTAAAATTCAATAGCAACAAGCAACAATGAAATGGACACATGAACACTGTCAATGTATAAACTACACTAGTATTGCACGAATCAGTCAAGAAGAAATGTATATACATAAACAAGTATAAAGGATTGGATTCAAATTAGTCAACACAAGCACCGGATGAAACGAACATCAACTATTGAACTTGACAAATGTATTTTCTACGAGAATATTGCAAGAATTAGTGGGCAAGATATGTATAACCATAACCCTCAATAATGAATGTGAAAAATGACATATTTGAAGCCTAAAATAGCACATCTACTTTCATTTTCTAATTGAGAAATCAAAACAAGCAAATGGTGCAACTTCTCTAAGCTAGCTATCCTGATAGCACCGTTGTTTCATAAACAATTGGTACATTACAAATTCACAATGAAGATCATCTTTCATTTGCAGATATGCTTATACCAAAATCTGCCCAAATGACATCTACCAAGCAATACACCATTTTGCCTCCTGGTTTAAATCTTAAAATATGTTGAATTATATATGTGTCCCTTGATGAGAGACTATGTACTCTATAAGCTCTCTTAAACCTAACTTTGAACTGATTTTTCCTCATAAACAACAATTATAATACCCTCAAATTGTTATAATAAAAATATAATAAAACTTCATATCACAATCATCTGTTATCACAATTTCTAATTGTTTCTATCCGTTCCTCCAAGCATGCAAGATAAGAGAGAAACCAAGATTTTGCAACTGATAATCTCTGAATCAGAATTCTAATTGTTTCTAGCAATAAATTTGAGCATTGAGCGAAATTAGAGCATAAACAAGAGCATAAATTCCTACAAAGAAATTACTCAGCCTCTGTGCTTCTTCCCCAAATTAACCGCAGTTTCCTAACACTCACACCATCAATATTACCCATAATCAAACGTGTAAATAAACAAATTAGAAAATATTAATGAAATTCAGTGATTTCTAATCAAAATTCTTCAAACAAAATGGGGAAAAATGAAATATATACAACTTATACACGTACACACAACAAAAAATATAGAATCATCACCTCTCAGACGAAGATAACCAAAAAATCGTCGAGTAGAAACAACAAAACGACGAGCAGATCCCGATTTTCAAAGGGAGATAGTTAGAGACGAGCATATCGAGATTTTGAGATGAGAAGATTGCAATTTTGAGATGAGCGCGCAACGAGGTTTTGGGACGGAGAAAGTTCGCGGTGAGATGAATTAGGGCTAGAGGGAGAAAAATCTGAAAAATTTGAAGGAAAAAAGTAAATAGAAGGGAATTTTTGGTTTTAGAGATTGACCCGTTTTTTGACCCGTTTTTTAATTTGGATAGTGGTGCACGGGTTGAGAAGTGGTGTAACTGGTTCATATAATACTTTGCCAAAAACCTATTGCATAAAAGTATTTGAAAAAAAAAATAGTATAAGATTCCAAAACGTTACACAAAACCGCCAATAAGAAATGGGGGGCTCACTCTTAGGTACAAAATGTAGTGTATAATTACTCTTAGGTGCATACAAAAAATTCTATTACTCTTAGATACAAAATATAGTGTAAAAAACCAATACTACCCTTAATAAAACCCATTATCCTGCAGCAGCCCAAAAACAAAATTAATTCAGATATATGTTCATGACTTGACATGTTTTTACCTTCCCAATGCTGTGTAATACAATTTTTTCTCAATTCTCTTTTTTTTTTTTTTTTTTTTTCTGATCTGCAATTGTAAAAACATAATATTATATACAATTTTTATCCATCTTCCTTGTTTATTTTTTGCATACAATTTTTATCCATCTTCTTTATTTATTTTTTGCACAAGCACAAAATAAATTCAACACCAGTGCAAAATATATTTGCACAAACCGTTGAATATTTTACTAATTTCGGAATGGAGGAAGAAAAGAACTATTGCAATTTTGGGTTAAAAAAATGGTTAATCAAGTTATAGAAAATGGGTAAAACAACAATATTGTAAATCATTTTCATTTATAGATAAGTATCAATACTAAAAATATTTTACACTCAAAAAAATTTTAATCTGTGCAAAAAATATTTGCACAAATACACATTATACCCAATAAGAATCTTCATCATGAAAAAAAAAAAACAAAATACAAGAAATCAAATACATTTACTCAAACACTGCTTCAAAAAAAATCAAAACATTTGCTCAAAGTTTCTTCGCTTTTCATCGGTTTACCCAAACATTTGCTCAAAAGCTAAACCAAAACCCACCAAAAATAAAAATAAAAAAACACTATCACTAAATGAAGGAGATAAAAAAAATAAAAAAACACCCACGCCACACGTCAACAGTTAAAATCCACCACCGCCGTCTCCGGAGGATTTGCAACAACACCACCCACCAATCAACAAAGAAAATCCACACCCTGCGAATAGATCTTACAGATCCAAGCCGCGGTCGTAATTATTCCAAAGTCGTCATTGTCGCCATCTTCGCGCCCGATTTATCTGGCTGCAATTCACCACCGATCTCCACTCGCAAAGAAATCTCGGCAAAAAAAAAGGTTAGTCTTGGAAGGATTTTTTTGAAAAATATGTCAGGGAGGACTAACACAGAACCACCACCGTCCCAGCCTCCGCCGCTCGCCATCGTAGCCCTCAACGTTGAACCTGCAGATCCACCGCCGCCGCCATCCTCGGAGAACATATGGTCGTCGATCTGTTTGCCTTCCGTATCCCGATGCCACCGTTTGTAGGCCTGATGCCGTGAGCCTCCTCGTTGTTCAAATCCGTCAATTTTAGAGAGAGGAACGAGGGTTTTTAGAGAGAGAGAGAGAGAGCGGGGATCGGTTTAAAAAAATTAATAAATGACTAATTGTATGAAAATTGGAGCTAAGGGTATAAAAGAGATTGTGTGTGTACTTTTATACCTAAGAGTAATACATATTTTGGGATGCATTTATGAATAATTATTTGGGAAATTATATACTTAGGAGTAATTTTCCCACGAGGAAAAAAAAAATCAATTTGCACCACCGCTCAATCCTACATCTCTGTAATTTCGCTAGGGTTTCAAGTTTCAAAACCCAATTCCGAGATCAAATCATGGCGACGCATGACCATCTTGATGACGTAAGCTTTCATACACTTACCGCTTTCTGTAATTGCAGTCCATTCATTGTGGTTTTTCTTCTCTCTCTGTTTCACCGCTTATTTTTTTCTTTCGATGTACAGGAAGATGATTTTGGAGGCGATTTTACGGGGGGAAATGCTGCAAGGCGTTCAGGTTTTCTGAATTAATCGATTTGATTGGCTCTGATAATGCCTGTAGTCTATAATTGCATTCGTTTTCTGCAATTGCGATTTTGAGAATGTGGTTATTGGTTTATTAGGTAACAAGAGAAGCTTTGGAGATCTCGACGATGATGAAGACGATATTTTTGGGTCAAAGAAGGTCTCTTTTACTTACTGCTTACTTCAAAGCTACATCTTTATTACACTATGCAGTCGCCTTGTTTAGCTTTCTGGGGTAGGTTTTATGGTTTTAGTCTTGAATATCATTCTCTCTTGCTAATTAGCATAAACTTATGAAATTTTGTACGTGTTTTCTAATTAGATTCTCTAATTAAGATTTTGAATTTCCCGTTTCATTTCTTATCTTCGCCAAGTGAAAAATGGATCAGTTACAACGGGTTCTTTTGAGAAGAGGACGTGTTGTTACAAGTGTCTGGGATGTTTAGGGAACATAATGGTTGTTCATATGGCTCTAGTACTTATATCAGCATTGCAACTTATAACAATATTTTTAAGAAAGAAAGGCAAAGTATTATATGAACCTTGTGCACCGTACACCATTATTACTATAGCTTGTAAAAACTAACACTTTATAAGCAAAGTGTTAGTGTGCACAAGGTGCACATATACCTTCTCATCTTATGAACTTAAAAAGCAGGTACTGAGGTGATATTCTACTTATGTCAAATGTCAACATAACCTTCGCCTTTTTTTGGTTAACATTCATTGAAAATTGTCACAGTGGGGTACCTCTGTTGATTATTCCAATTTTCCATGACTAAACAATTTAATACATATATGGACTTTACCGAGTGTGATCCTGGCCTATTGGGCACAATAAACATGTATTTTTTTTAGTGTTGACTTCATGGTTTTTATGTTTGTTAATGTACAATAATATATGTTTCAACAATAAGTTAATGACATATCCAAAGCGCGAGGCTTTAGTGGCTTCATTTCTAAAGCAGTCTTTTTTCTTGGTTGCTGATTTGATGATCCTTGCTAATTCCTTACGATCACAACTGAGAATCATTAATTGTTGCATAAAGGTATGCCATCTCTAGTCTAGTAGACTGGAAAAGGAAGCATAATCTTATCCTGAAAAAAAAATGTCAGAAGTTTTGTAACTGTTTTATGAGTTTAATAGGCTAACTGTTTTGAGTTTCCCAATGGTTTTCTTAATTCCTGTGCTTATTTAAAATTTGCATCAAAGTTGGCTGTGAAAAGGAATATTACAAGTCTCTGCCTTGATATGAGAACTGCACTAACCAAATATACTTGGAATATGTACTTACAGACATATATCTTCTCCTCTTCTGCAAAATGAGCTAAGCTTTAGTATCCCCTTTTTCATATCTTGTTTGTTTATGGTTTAGGCCAATCTGAAAGTAGAAGAAACTGCACCTGGAGTGGCAACTGGGATGATTTTGACTCTTCGTGAGAGGTATTGCTCTTTTTTGTGGAACTCTTTGTTCTTTGAAAATGATGGAGTAGGAAAACACCAGGTTTTTGGTGATCTATCTGTTTTAACATAATTAGTACCTATAAAGATTAAGCCACTTTCGAACTATTATTTTACCTAGACTACATAAGACTTATTGGTACGCTTGTCTGGCTCTTACTTTGTAGTCTCAAGAACTGTCAAGATGAACTTTCCAGATGCCAGGTACATATCACTTCCAGCCTTGATTATTTTCTTCTGTCTCTCTATATCTACAGTAATCCACCTGTTGGTCAGTGGTCACTATGATGCTGCTTAAGATTTTATTTTTATTGTTTTGACAAGGATAATGACACATAACTCTTCTGTACAGAAATGCTAAAAATAAGTTTTGCAATGGGGATATTTGTTTGCTGCTAACTCAATTTATTATTTTGTTTTTTAAACTTCAGGAAAAACTTGAGGATGCTAAGTCTGAGATTCAACAGTGGCATTCATCTTTCCAGAATGAATCATTTATACCGCAAGGAGCGACTCCTGGTTTGTTCTTCTGTGCTCTATGCCATTTTCCTCCTGTCATTTGGTCTATCTTTTTTAAAGGCTTTCATCAATTATTTGTTGTTTTTATTTATATGAGTGACATTATTTTCTTATTTCTTGCTTAGGACCGAAATTCGTTATCAACTACCTTCAGACTCTGAGGTCCTCTGAGGAATCTTTGCGAGAGCAAGTATGTTAAGCACCTTACATTTAGCAAGTTTTTACTTGATGAACTATTTAGTTATGCTTTTCCCTTTTTAACTTTTGTTATCAGCTTGAGAAAGCAAAGAAGAAAGAGGCGGCATTCATTGTGACATTTGCAAAACGAGAGCAGGAAATAGCTGAGTTAAAGGTGAGGAGTTGTTAGTTATGATTGCATCTGTGATTATGCATGCATTTCATGTTGTTGCCTCACATGTTAATCTGAAATACATACTTATTTTACATTTTCACCTAAGATAAGGTAGACGAGAATTTGTTAATCTGGAATCCAAGTGCTAAATTATTTGTAGGTTAAGAGAAATATAAGCATCAAGACATCCATTATCTAAGGCTTGAATGAAAGTCATCTTAGTTGTAACCCTTGGTTATGTGGTGAATATGCTGACAGGTCATTTCATAAAATATAATTTCTTTATTGTTTATACTTTTCAATTAGCCTTTGCTGCTTTGCATCGATGTTTGATGACTTTGATTATTCCTATTGCTATTATATTCATATCCTTTGTTTTTATTTTGTCTTCTCAATTGGATTTGCTACACACTTGCATCCCA
This sequence comes from Stenogyne calaminthoides, assembly GCA_037126765.1. Taxonomy (NCBI): domain Eukaryota; kingdom Viridiplantae; phylum Streptophyta; class Magnoliopsida; order Lamiales; family Lamiaceae; genus Stenogyne; species Stenogyne calaminthoides. Next base: position 34,795,841 of record JBBCBC010000015.1, read on the forward strand.
TCAGCATAATAGCATATAAAGAGTTGATTTTATCTTTAGGACCTTTGGTAGAGTTGTCCGAAATTATTCAAAGGAAACGCTGTCAATTCCTGATAGATTCTGATCACGAGTTTGATTTGTGGTATAGTATATAATCTCTTTTAATGGACTGTGATAGATTTGTTGAATATCTTTTACAAAGAACTTGCTATAGCACCAAATTCAGTTTCTTTTGTTATACAATTGTAAACCGCTGTTTAAATAGAATTAAGTATTTATTGCTTGCTGTTCCTTATTCCTGTACTCTAAATTTTGTACAGTCTGCTGTTCGGGATTTGAGATCTCAGCTGAAACCACCATCAATGCAGGTATTTGGAAACTGTTCCCTTCCTATATGGTTTTCTGATTTCGTTCTTGGTCACCACTCTCTCTAAAAAGTAAAGTATTATAAATATGAGTTTTTTCCTTATTGCTCCAAAAATAAGCAACCTCTAAAAACTGCTTCCTATCTCAACTCATAGCCAAACTGCCAAAGTGCTGCTTTAGTTTTAAAAACTGGGAAAACTGGTCTTCCCAGGTGGAGTTGGGGGAAGTGTGAAAGGGGGAAGAAAAACTTTGATTCAACTAGTATGTGTTCATTTTCGTTTGTTTCTGAAGTTATAAACCTGGCAGGCGAAGAGATTATTGTTAGACCCGGCTATCCATGAAGAATTCACAAGATTAAAGGTGATTCTTCTGAATTCTAACTCACAGTTAATTACATTTACAACATAATAATTGCTCTCGTCAGAATATTATATTGACTTTCTACAGGCTTTCAAAGTTTTGTATAGACTGTTGACAAAATTCCTTTGACCATCTTAGGGTTGGTTCACTCTAATATAAACCTTTGACGTTGTAGATATACATATTTCTCTATAAAACTTAAAAATCTTGTACTACTCTTTTGATAGAATTTGGTGGAAGAGAAGGATAAGAAAGTTAAAGAGTTGCAAGATAATATAGCTGCTGTCAGTTTCACCCCACAAAGCAAAATGGGGAAGATGTTAATGGCCAAATGCAGGACTCTGCAGGAAGAGAATGAGGAGATTGGTAACCAAGCTAATGAAGGGAAGGTACTGATTATGCATCTATCAAATGATATTTTACATACTTTGATAAAATATCTGTAATAGGAAGGCGATGCAGTGTTACATCAGTCAATAATTAAGGAAACTTGAATATTTTAGTTCCGTGTTGATAAGGTGGAACTCTAATTTCATCTCTTAAAATGCATATATTGCTATTATGTTGCTTGAATATGAATTTCTATTGTACATTGGCCTTTGTTGGACAATTAATTTGGTATATTGATGGAATTTAGTTGTTTATTTTTCTCTTGTTGTTGCTAGATGCATGAGCTGACAATGAAACTCTCTCTACAAAAATCTCAAAATGCCGAACTCAGAAATCAATTTGAAGGTTAGTTTCCATGCCGTCTTTCTGGTCACTTATGCTATAATCAGTTTGTTTCTTCTTGACGTATACATGTACCCTTACATCATTATCTACAACGTTATTGTTTCCCGCAGGATTATGCAAGCAAATGGAGAAAATGACTGGTGACGTTGATAGATCAAACGAGCTGGTACTCACTTTTATGACTGCAATAATCTGTAAAATTAACAACCCAATTGCGGAAGGTTTCACGAAATTGAAAACGTTAATGGTTTCACTTGTGTGAATTGTTACAGGTGGTTATCTTACAAGAGAAACTAGAAGAAAAAGAAGACGAGATTCGTCGATTAAAGCAGGGGCAGGAGCAGGAGGTGCAAGAGAAGGGGATTGTAGAAGGGCAGACAGAATTAGGCACTGATGAGCTGAGTAATACTAATACTGATGAGGGTATGCCTATGCCTATGCCTATGCCTCCTATTGAAGTGCAAACTGAAAATTAATTAGCTGTAGCTGTATCAGATTCAGTGTAACATTTAGACCCTTTCTTTACCCTACCCTATTTTTTTTATAAATATTTCGGTTAACGTTTTTTGACCTAATTACTAATTTGTGTAGTACTATCTTATCGTGTTTTCTGTTTTTTTTTAAATGATTTTTGAGTATCGTCTCTCCTCCAATTCTATAAGATCATGACATGTACGCTAATGAGCACTAATAAAATAAATTAGCCCTATTGCATTCATTGATTTTAAATTATCAATTTTTGGTTTAATGGACTTAAAAAATTCTTCAAATATTAAAAGTTAATTTGATAAGCTCTCTCGAAAACGAAAATTTATGGAATTTTTTTATTTATCTTGATGGTCCTATTTTGCCAAGTTTTATATTTCAATATTTTAGGCGATCAGTATCTAAAATTGTTTACTTTTTTTATATATACATAATTAAAATTAAAATAAATTTGACATACACATTATTTATAGTGGACAAAAATTTATATGAGACGGTTTCATGCATGAGACGGGGTACAACACAAATCACACCCACCCCTCGCAAAATGTTAAAGCGTAAATGCACAATTTATGCTCAGTCTCACCGTGAAATCGTCTCATATAAGTGTGCCTCTATTTAGTGAGGCCATTAAGGTAAACTGAACAATCATGTCAATTTATCTTGAAAGATTTTGTGAAATAAAATTTTGATACTTAACGAACTTAAAAACAGAAAAAATGTTTGGTGACCTATCATAAGAAGTCGATAATTTAGAGACCTTTTGAATTTTAATATATAATGCCAATGGCTTACGATATTAAAACAATTAGATCAATTTGAAGGTGTTGGCCTTAAATCTTAATATACGGTCCTCATTCCAGTTTTACACCCTAAACAGTTAAAAGTTTATAACTTCACCCCCTAAAAAAAAGGAAAAAAGGTAAAAAAAAATGGCAACACTAAGCATTGCAAACTTTTATACTAAATTCCTGGTATTCCTACAAGATAATTAGTTCCATCTTCCTGGCTAATATTACTTTCTCCTGGAATCCTCCCAACCTAAACCTGCAGTTCCCTTGTTCCCAGTTGCTCGTAAAGGTTCGGTTAATCCCTTCACAGTATCGCCAAGCGCTTCCCCCTGTATTAAAGCATAGAGAAATCACATGAAGAAAAAACAGACACAGTGCATTCTTCAAGAATTGAACCATGCTTGTTAAAATGCACAACTGCATTAAAATAATACAACTACAGACGATACCTCCTTCCATCCCATGCCTTCTAAAATTTTCCTGGCATAACTTCCTGTCCCAAATGAAATGTTCAATGACTCGGCTGCCGCCTCTTCTGGCGGTAAAGTAGGAGGCGAGGATACAGAATCAGCACCTGCACCTGAGTTCTTTTGTCCGGGACCCACTCCAAAGCCACCATGGAGAGCTCGTCTCTCAGCAGCTCTATCCCGGTACACATGATCCTAGCAAACCACAAAGATGAAGAAGAAAAAGGAGAATGTAAGGGCAAAACACTTGTTTTCCTGATACATCTTTGGAATTCCATAACAAGTTTAAACGTTGAAATTGCACCACTCAATGATTTTACAGGATATGAAATTGGAAATCGAAAGGCTGCAACAGTTCACATATTTACCTTCTTAGATGGGGAAAGCTTCACCGATGACAAAGATTTGTCCTTTCGAACAGCAAGAACCTCTGAGCTTTGAGATTCAGTCTGCTGATCAGATTTCGGTGACTTCTCTTTTTGGCTTTTGATGGATATTTGAGGAAAGCCCCAATCTTTAGTTGGGTTGGAAGCTTCATAAACTGATAAGGATGCCAAATATTTCAAGCTAGGAATCTTCAATCTGTATATCCGGCCTGTAAAAAGAAAATGATAGAATTATAACCATCTCATTGCCTTGAATCTGAGAGCATGAAAGAATTTTTACATCTAGGCAAATAACACAATATTACGTAAATATTTGCCTGGTGAATATTACCCTAATTTTTTTTTCAGTTACCTGGGGAGAATGCATATAATAGATTCATCATATAATAGATTAATAGATTATATAATAGATTAATAGATTCATCAACCTCATCTTCTCATATTTAACATAGTTTGGTCATATGAATATGATCCTTGAAAATAATCCCCTAGTACATAGAAAATCACTAATCAAAGGGAGGGAAATGGAATGTTTTCCCATTCATAGATTGCATAGAATCTGAAAGCATGAAGTACAGGCATTCAGAAAGATTGGTTTCTGGAACCACTCCTGTTGAAATATACCATTTCAGGAATATACATATTTATATTAAGCCATTAAATGGCCTATAATTTCATATTGGCTTAATTTAGCATTTCATTGGCAGAGGACAGTGACGAGTCCTAAAACAGTAATCTCCTTATCCCAATTTATAATAATTCTTTGTCCTTAAGAGATAAGAAATCCACATAGCCTCTTGGCGGGTAAATTTTGAGATCTTATAGAAATATAACATAAATTAAAAAAAAGGGTGATATAACAGTTTATATCTGGCCAAAACACCTTCTTGAGCAATTTATTAATAGGCGTATGGGACAACAGGCAAACCTGACGTCACTCGTACCATATCAAGGTGCACTTCGCATACTGGTGCAGTTTTCAATATACCACCACCTGAAGACACCGAAGGATGAAGCCTGGTGGAGCGCTTCCTCGATCTGCCAACCAGCCTTGCTACCTCTGTCTTTCCATCTTTTTTCGTCCCTCTAACCATTGCCCAATCCCATAATTCCACCACTTGCAAACCTGACATCCACTCTTCATCTGATTGGCATACTTGACCATATTGGGCACGCCAGTTTTCTTCTTCCTGAGATATACCTGACAGAAACGATTACCCTAACCGTCAATACAAACAAAGTAATTTCACAAATTAATCTTGACAGGCCCATCTCTGTCGTGGTTGATGCCTCTCTATCTACCTATGTCTCTCTTTTTAAATCATCACAATATCTCTCTCAGATATTTTATTCTTGACTTCACGGAGGAGTTCTTTCATCTTATAACGTCAAGAATATTCCTCCTTAAAGGAACTTCTTTGGGCCATTCATTAAAAAAAGACAGTTAACTTGAATTTGAAGAATTGAGATATTTGGAAACATGATATTGTATTATTAATTCAGTTCAATTAGAAGTAGAGTGTAGTCTATTTCTTTATCAGTTACACTTCCCATGATATATCTGCAAGACAATAAAAAACAATGAAATAACGAGCATTGACATACTTGCAATAAAAAAAATTCATGAACATGAAAAATTGCTTGAAAACACAAAAAGTGCAAAATAAGATCCCCTTCACTAGTCTGATGGACACGAGGATATGTATAAAACAAGAAACTTGTAATTTCAAATAGTACGAACCTTCATCCAAAGTTTTCTCACTCAAATTCGTCCAAAAATCAGGATCATCAGGGACCCATTCGCCTTCTTCAAGTTCTTCAATATCATCATCTCCTGCAAATTGGTAAATAATAACTATAAAAAACCCTTTGCAATGAACTTACTCTAATCACCTATAACAAAATCTCACCAACCATGGGTTGGGAGTTGGGACATTCAGTTTACCCGTGTCATTAGTCTCCACAGGCATTGTCAAGTCAGTCGTAGCAGCATCTGCTGTTTGGTTGGAGTAGCCCGATAAATACAGATCAATAAGAGTGTCTTCTAGCCTGCATATGACTTGTGGCTTAGGCATCTATATCTCACGAATAATGATAAAAGATGGATTGAGTCTGAGCACACCATTCTGATGGTGGAGGTGGGTACTCCGATTGTTCACTTTCGTTACAAGCTGAAGAATCTGTCTAGATACAATCACACAATAGAATATCAAGGATGGAGTAAAGAACCAGTAATATGTAGCTTATAGACAAATAAATCCGTAGTAAGATAATAACAGAAATTCAATTTGGAATGGCTAACTAAACACATTCAAAGAGATCAACTTCAGAAACTATTCAGAAGTAGGCATCAATTAGTTGAAGTTGTGCAATCCATTAATTAAAAAAACAGGCAAATCATAGAGTGGACCTTGAAAGATATTCAAGAACGCAATAAAAAGATGTAAATTTCACCTAGGGAAGCTTCAACCGAAAATTGTTTTCCTTCAAATTGAGCCTCACAAGTTTCTGCTTGAGTATTACTATTATCCATTTCTAGTTGATCCCCTGCCTGAGATAAACACAGTTATGAATCTAGCATCTTCAATCTCACAAAGAGGTTATAAATCTAGCACAACCATAACTGAAAATCGAAAATTATAATTCCACAGAAACATTCCTCAAAAATGAAAACCTAAAATTTCAAGCTAATACCTGATTGGACTCGAGAAGAACATAATTCCCATCTACAAAACTATAATAATGTCCATCTGTGCTGCTATAATACCATCCTGCTTGTGGATCATGGTAAAACCCAGTTCTGCATCCAAATACGAAAAACTCTAATTTTCTTTTTTCACCCAAAGTGGTAAATACCGATTTCCGCATACAATAGTTACGGATACATACCAGAAAATATATATTTAGATCGAAGGTTTCAAACATATAGGTTTAATTTCAAGTGTTATCATTAGTAAAGAATCAGAACAATCTGGTAATGCTAAAACAATGCATATAAAGTAAAAAATTATTGAGATTTGATTGAATAAAAAACCTGGCGTGATAATAGAGCTGAGAATTTTCATCCCACTTGAAGCCGCAATCATCTTCCTGTTGAAAATCTTCTCGCGCCATCGCCATGATTGAGCTTTCAGTTTTCGCCTCTCTTCACTGGCACTGCCACTTCAAAGATATTAATTCAATTGAAATTATTTTTTTGATTCTATACATAAATGAGATGTACTATCATTTACAAAGACGACTTTATAAAAAGAGTAATTGCATATTACACTTTAAGAAGTCAATTTTTTTTTTTTACAGGATAGGTATCAAATTAATATTATCAATTTATTGTAAAAGAATGAATCGGGCCATTTTAAAGATAAAATAAGGATTATTTTTTAAGTAGGTTTTCAATAAAATTCGTTCATAATATAAAATTTATATTACATTTAGATATGTTAAGACTAGCAGATGGAGAGGAAAGATCCAAAACTCGTAAAAGCTCGAGTTTTGGAGGGGCGAGGTGAGATATGCTGAAAATTTGGCGGGCTAAAGAACTCCAATTCAATCCACTACTGGTTGCGGGTCAAGACGGGTCAGCCCGCTTTTATATTTTAAAAAATTAAAATATGTAATTTAAAAGCTCTATAATAAATTCATCAAATAAAATAAAATCAAATAACTTATGTTGATTATTATCATTATAAAAATTAAAATAAAATATTTCTAAAATTCATTATCCATTAATCATAAATATAACTTAACATAAATTGAAGTTCACCATTAATCATTCATAACATAGTCTTCTACTTATTAAATTTATCATCCATTAACATAAAATTTACAAAATAACTCAAATAATAATGTTATAATTGCTAAAATATACAATAAAATTTTAGAAAATAATAAGAGGCGGGCCAGTCAGCTTAGACCACCCCAACCCGCAACCCAAACGGGCCAGCCCATCTAGGCCCATCTCCAAACGGGCTAAATATTTTTTTGGCCCCAACCCACCTCTTAAGCACATCGGGGTTGGGCTCAAGGGCCCAACCCGTTTCGACAACTCTAACTACACTTACAAACAAATTAGTATCACTACACTTATCAACTGATATCATTACACTTATAAACTGAGAACATAATATTAAATGCTATAAGTACTAGTTTATAAAAGTAATTATATCACTTTATAAGTGTAATGATATCAATTTCATGCTATGAACAAATTTCAGAAGATATGTTTTTTTTTATCGATTCGCATCGGGATCCGTTCGTTCTCAACCCTAAATTAAAAAAAAAAAAAAAAAAGAAAGAAGAGGATCACATCAATAAACTTCTCTCCTCCTTAGCCTTTTGTATTCTTTTTCATAATTCACTTATTCACATTCATGATTAAATTAGTTTGAAAAGACGAAGTCCCAATAATTTAGGAGTTCTCGATATTAAAATTTTGGAGTTTTATCAATTCAGGGCCTGAAAGATAGTAAAATTATCAATTTAAGGCCTGAAAGATTTTTCCTATCGATTCAAGACCTGAAAGATAGAAAACTATCAATCCAGGGCTTGAAAGATAGAAACTATCAATTTGAGGCTTATAAATTTTAAGGTCATGTTTGGTACTAAAACCCTAAACCCTGAACACTAAACCCTAAACCCTAAACCCTAAACGATGAACCCTAAACCTTGAACCATGAACCCTAAACCCCTTGAACCGTAAACCCTAAAAATTTAAAAAATAAGAACATGAAATAAGGATATGAAATATAAATGTCAAACATGACCTTAAAATGTGTGAGCCTCAAATTGATAATTTTTATCTTTCAGATCCTGGATCGATAGTTTTCTATCTTTCAGGCCTTGAATCGGTAGGAAAAATCTTTAAGGCCTTAAATTGATAGTTTTGTCATCTTTCAGGGCCTGAATTGACATTTTTTCTAAAATTTTATATATGGTGAATATTTATTCTTATTTCAAGTTGATTAAAATACGTGATTAATATTACATTAATATTATATAAACGAGGATTATTATAAAATTAGTGAAGAATAATGTTTTCTTTTATTGAAACACATTTAGTAACTGTGATTTTGTTCATTATTTCAAGAATTATAATTTTTTAATTGAACGAAGTCGAGTGGTAGAATAGTACATTTCTCTTGAATACATATCATATATATTTCGACAAAGTCTCATATGCACTTGGTGTACAGACTCTAAATCCGTCCACTCACTTTGACCCTGTCCATTTTTTTATTGTGGATCCTCATTTTCACTAATGACAAGGTCTCATTTTATTAATGGGTCACTCCTATACCCGAGTGCACGGTGCATTTGATGCACATGAGATCCACTCATATATTTTTCTTGCTTGTCTCTCTTACTTTAATTGTGTTGTTAAAATTTTAAAAAATAAATTGAAAAAAAATTATTTCATAACTACTTGAAAATCTTAATCTTAATCTTAATATATCTTAATTCTTAATCTTAATACTATATATTGGTAAACCTATTTCAGTCTATGTGGCGAAACCACGTTAATTTTGTAAAAGCCCAATTCAACTAGATTATTTCGTTTCGAAATCGTACACTCTCATTAAAAGTTATTTAATGTTGAACTGTCTAAATAAATTAATTACAAAGATATACTTAAAATTATAAAATCAATTATATTGAAATTTTCGTATGTAAGAAAGTAAATCATGTGAAAGTTAACGCCCCAATCTTATTATTAGATATACGCACTAATTAAATTAAATCGTTTTTACAACAATTAAACCAATCTTTTATTTTATTTTTATCTTATTTATCTATAAAAATATTTATATTCATGTCTCATATCTCCAACCCCCTTATAAATTAAGCTCTTCAAATCCACATTATAAGGATCAAAGATCCTTTCATATTCGTCCACATTCTTCTAATTTGATAATCTATTTTATTTTTATAATTAAGCTCTTCAAATCCATTATAGGATCAAAGATTTGAGTTTTCGTCCAATTCTTTGTGATAATCTTTTTTTTTTTATATTGCTATTCATAATTTGAGTTTTTCATTTGATGAATTTGCTCTTTTAATTTGATTTTATTTTTATTTTGTGTATTGTAGGGAGTATTGAGGTAAGGGTTCAACTCTTGGTTGTTGATGAATTTCTTCTTTTCTGTTTATAGATATTCTTTTAATTTGATGAATTTGTTAATCTGGTTTTGTTTTGTATATTGTAGGGAGTAGGTAAGTAATTTAAGTTATGAATTGTTTATGAATGTATTTATTCTTTTATGTTCATAACGATTCTTTTCATTTGATGAATTTTTTAATCTAATTTTGTTTTGTATATTCTACAAAAAAGTATTGAGGTAAAGAATTTCATTTTGATTTGATTATTAATGTTTATTGCAATAGTGATCGATGTATATTGCGGAAAAGTATTTAACTAAGTAATTTGAGTTATATTAATGTGGATTTAAACCACGTTAGTCTTCGTAAAAAAGCCAATTGAACAGGATTATTTCATTTTAAAATCATGGATTCTCATTAAAAGTTATTTAAGTTAACTTTTAAAACTCTCTAATTAAATTAGATTTAATTTATCCTTATTTTTTCTAACAAATCTCAACCCTTAATTTTATACAAATAATTTAGACCATTAATATGTTTCTTAGGGTTCGTTTGGTTCAAATAATCTAGACCATTAATATTTTTCTTTTTATTAACGTATCTTCGGTCCATTTTCTTTAATCTTATGCTTCTTTATAAAGAATCCACCGTCAACTATTGTTGCTGCTAATTGCAAGCTTCTATTCCTTTTGTAGAGTTGAACCTTTTTTATTTTTAAAAAGGGCTCAGGATGGTCGCAAAATCTGTGTTGGTTTGTGCTCTTTTCAAGCCAAATTAATGTTGTACTTCGCTTAGGATTTTATAACGTATGTCTGGGGTTTTTTTAATTTATATTTTTACATGTTGTATTGGTGAATATTGATGTGGTAATGTTCTTAAATATAATAATTTTACAATAAATTTTATAAAAAGGGATGAATAATTTTTGTAGGAAATTTTATTATTAAATCGATATGTACACAAAAATTATATATCAATTTCACATCAACATAAAGGATAAAGCAAAAAGTTTAGCCAAACAAAATGTAAAGCTTTGTTAATTTGAAACTCCCGAAATGACAAAATGTAAAGTTTTGCTACGGATAGAGGGAGTATATTATACTTATGCAATATTAAAAAAAAATATGTTTAAAATTGAATTTGTATATTAGTTAAATATTTAAAATATTTAATCTAAAAAAATACTGTAAATTTTTATTTCAATCCCGCGAAATTCGCGGGGTTACGTGCTAGTACTATATATTGGTAAACCTTGATTCAGCCTATGTGGCGAAACCACATTTTTTGTGCAAAGCTCAATTCAATCAGATTATTTTCGTTTCAAAATCGTGCACTCTAATTAAAAATTATTTAAGTTAAAATTTTAATTTATCTAATTAAATCAAATCTTTTTATTTTATCATATTTATATTTATAAAGATATATTTTAATCAAATCTTTTTATATTGATAAAGCTCTATAAAGATCATATACTCACGTTTAAATCAAATTTTATTTATATTTATAAAGCTCTTAAAAGATCATATACTCACGTGAGTTGAAGCGAGATGTAGCTCCGGTAGCCTGTATAGTAATAGCAGAGCAAAGAGTTGGTATTTGGCTCTAATTCAGAGATTGGCTTTTGGTGAAATTCGCTATGTTCATAGAAATTCTCAATTTGTTAATATGACTTTATTTTATAAATTGCAGGGGTATTGAAATAAATAATTTAAATTTATAATTGGTTATGAATGTTTATTGTAATTATGTAAATTTTTCTAATTTGATAAATTTGACTTTTTTTTTGAGTTACGATTCGTTATGAATGTTTATTTGCAATTGTTTAATTATTTTGTATATTGCATTCACAATTATGAAATTTAATTAGAGCTTTTTTTTTTTTTTTCATATTTTTTTTCATTTTAATAATAATATTGAGGTAAGTAATTTGAGTGTTGAATTAATTGTGGGTGTTTTTTTCTAATTTGATCATAGCAATTAAAATTCGTGTTTTGTATATATTGCAGAGAGTATTGTGATAAGTAATTTGAGTTATGTTTATATGCCCATTAATTAGTATTCAAAGTTAAAAGTATATATCAATTCTTGCGTAGATATGATTAGTTATAATTTTTTAAAATTGTTAAAAAAAATTAGATTTTCTAAATATTTTGTAACATATACAAACAATTAGATTTTATTTTCAAAGATTTTGTATGATAAATATTTTGTTTAAAAAAATTATGTATCACATTTTGTGTAGATATGATTAAATATAATTCTTTAAAATATTTCAAATAACTATATTTTTCAAATTTTTTTAATAATAAATATGTCATTCACAATTATGAAATTTAATTAGCCTTTTTGAATTGCATAATCTTTCATAATAAATAAATGAAAATTCAGCGTTTTTTTTTTTATACATCAATATTGTTTCAATCTTCCCAACCCTCCCTCTACTTGTTTTTAGGAATTTTTTGTAGATCGGAAAAACTTACCCCAATTGTTGTGGGTATATAAACTAATACTTATGTATTGGTAAATTTGATTATTTTTGTGGCCAAAACCACTTCGCAATTGTGAGTAGACACAAAGAGGAAATACCTATGTAAAAAGTATATATGTCCAAGGTAAACATAAATCTTCGTAAAAATTCAATTCAACCAAATTATTTCGTTTCAAAATCGTGCAATCTCATTAAAAATTATTAATTTTTTTTAAATATATCTAATTAAATTAAACTCTTTTATTTCTTAAAATCTTGGTCACGTTGAGTGGATACAAATATCATCTGAGATTCATATTCTTAATTTTTTAATATATTTAATTAAATTGAATCTTTTATTTTTTTAAATCTTGATCACGTTGCTTCAAATGGATACAAATATAATCCGATGAGATTCATATCTTAATATATATTTATCTTAATCTTACTTTTGGAGTACCTAAAAAGGTTTGTTTTGTTCTTTTCTTTTTCTGTTTATATTCTGCTTTTGTGAATTATTTTGAGGTAAATCAATTTGAGTTTTGAATTGATTATGAATGATTTTTATTTTATGAAGTGTAATTTGAGCATTGATACTTTAACACTTTGGAACGAGTGAATGTTAATTGTCTTTAAAGTTGTCTTTCCTATCTTTAAATAAAAAACCATCTCATACGAAATTCAATGGTCTTCTTTTGAAGATAGTGCTATGTGAGAATTTAAAATATTTAGTTTAAAATAATATTGCACTTTTTCTTCCAATTCGAAATTCGCAGGGTTACGTGCTAGTATATTTATATATACATACTATACTTTAAAAAATTAAACCTCCCACCTAATATCAAATATTGTATCATGAATACGTATAGTATTGTATCAAAAAAGAAAAGAAAAGAAAAGTCATATATAATACACTTAAAAATACGCTGATGAAAAAAAAAAATTTGACTGGTAAAAAAAATAATTGTTTTTAATAAGTCCATAAAGATGAGAGCAAGCTTTTTCTCCAAAGTCCAAACGCATAAAAATCAACACTATATCATAAATCGTGGGCAAAACTCATAAAACATGAAGAACAATTTCATGTAATTCATGAAACCCCCTAAAATTAAATCATTCCTCTATTATACTAAAAGACTTAATTAATAGTAATACCTATATAATAATGACTAGTGAATAAAAAAGTACTTTTCAAGCTGCTGGAGCATAATCATAATCTCCATCGTCGTCTCCATCCCCTTCAAATACGATGGCCTTCAAAAGACGATTATACCCTTTGTTGCCGAAATTATTGTCGAAAATTGATAAGTGGCTGTTGGAGGAGATGAGGAAAATCGTCATTTTTTTTTTCAGACTTTCTGAAATTAGAAAGGAATTTGAGAGATATTAGCAACAATTTAAGGTTCAAATCGATTTTTTGTGGAGTGAATGAGAAATAGGGAATGAGATAGATGTGTATTTATAAGGTTGTGAAAAGTGGAAATTTTGGTTGACATAAATTGGCGTGAGTTTTGCACGTGGTGGTATTGGTTGAGACTACGCTGGTGACACGCGTGGTTATTAATATATCCACCTTGGAATTTCACTCTCACTTTAAATTGCATGCTTGAGGTTTTGGGAGAATATATTATATCATTTCCTCCCATCTTAATCTTAAATTATTTGTTCTTTTTTTTTTTCTGTTTATATTCTGCTTTTGTCAAAAATATATAACATTTTTGATTTTTTATATAAATTAAGAAATTATATTGGAAAAGTAAATTAAACACACATAATTTCTATTATATCCTTATTTAATATAATTGTTATAGTTTTCAACATAATTAATGCATAAGGTTATATTAGTAAATTAACTAGAAAAAATTACTTTATGTAGAAACAAGTCTATATATTTGAGACATCTATAAAAGGAAAACAAGCATATACAATTGAGACGGAGGGAGTAAAATTTAAGGATTTTTGGTCGGAGGTTTTGGGAGAATGAACAAAATTTTTTTTTTTTTTTTTTTATAAAGACAATCAATTATATTTTTAAGTGTTGGGTTATGGACCTGATCGACTGTTTCACGTCTCAACTTTTTTGAGGTCTTTTTAATTAGCAGATTCGACCATAGTTGACCTTTAGGGTTTTGACTCAAGTTCATTTATAAATATTCATCTGATTCATTGTATTTGTTATCACCGAAAATATTAATAAACCTTCAGGCTTGGTAGTGCCCTCAGACGTTGACGAATTGGATAATCAAATTTGTGTTATTTAATTTCGTTTTATCTTAATTTCTCTATATTTGCAGTTTAAATTTTAATATTAAGTTCCTTCTATCATAGGGCACATGACATATCTTTTCGTCTCGCTATCAACCGGGTGAATGAACAAATTAATTTATGATACATGTGTGCTTTGATGTGAAATAAATACAGTAGTAATTAGAGATTTTATTTGATTTGATTTTTATTTTATGTGAGTTCATGCATATTCTTCTACCTTTGGCTGAAATGAAAGTCTATATATACAAGTACTCTTAAATACTTTAATTTCTTGATATTATTGAAATTTTACTTTTTTTTTCGAACCCTATTGAAATTTTACTTAGAAAATTTAAAAAAAAAACTTTTTTTTTTAAAGATAAACGATAATATAACCCGTTGTTTGCAAGTTAGACTACCAATGTGATTGTTTGTATTTTAAAAATCCCAATTTGGAATGTTCGTAGCATGGTCAAAACGACATTCTCAATTTTCCGCAACATTCGATGTGTTTTTTTTTTTGGTTTCAATTGCGGCTGAGTCCACCTAATCACTATACTTATTTTATTAAAATTTGATTAACATATGCATTAAGAATGTCGTACTGTATGATAGGGATTCTAAGAATTAAGTTACAAATTAATGAATAGAAAAAGAAAAGTAATTGTCGTTATTTGTCAACCTTAAAAATAACATATGATCATGTCGAAACAAATTAATTAGTCCAACGAAGATCTTATGCAACATTTTAAAAAAGGCAAATAAATATATGTGTGATGCCATCATCATACAGGTACTCACACATGCACATATATATAATATATAATAATAAGTTGATTTGTTAATCAGGTGGCTTAGCCCACCTGACCACTGAGCTCCTCATTTAAGTGGGAGACCCATGTTCGATTCCCTTTGAGAATGAATTTGGAGTTTTAGGAGTTATAAGGTGGATTGGTGATTTTGTCTTGGTGTACTAACTTCTAACAACTAACTTTGCCCGATCAAAAAAATAAAATAAAATTGATTTTCTCAGTTAAACACAACGTTCTATATAATAATTATTATTATCACTTGTTCACAAATCTTACAACTCGAAATATATTAAATAGGGCTCCTTTCCAATTAACTAACTTCTTCCACTAATACTAGAGAGACCATCACTAGTATCATACACTTTGCTTATTTATTCATATTTGATATTTTGAGTTGAGAAAACGTAAGAGAAATAAAAATATATCAAACACTATCGTAATGGTTTTGGTGGTTATAAAATGTCATTCGTGGTGTTTTCAGAGAAATTAAGGATATTTTTTTTATCAAAATTAATCTTAATTAATAATAATTAAATATTTTTAATAATAATTATTATTAGAAAAAAAATTATTCACGTAACATATTTGTAAAAAATTTAAAAATTTAAATTATTCATTAGAAATATAAATAAGAAAATAAGAGAAAAATGTCAGAACGATATTTATTATATCAATATTCGATAAAATTAAAACGACATTTTAAATAATAGGAGGGAGTAATACATAATCCTAACCCTAATAAAAAGTGGTAGCACGTTAGCATAGGGTTTGCGCGTGTTGTAAGTTGGGAGGTTTGTGCAAGCAGAAATTGGGGTGCCACATCAGATTATACACATGGATATATTTAATTTAATTAATAAATAATATATCCTTAATCTTTTGGGCAATTAAAAGTGGTGGAATATACTCTTTTGGTTGGGCCAAAATAACGCGAGGAATTCTTTGGTGTTAGGACTAAAAATATAGAAAACTAGCAAAAGATATTATTCTATGATGCACCAACACAATATTCATAAGTTTATGATATAGTATTTGTTAATTTGTGGAGAGTAGGTCTTGTGTGAAATATTGCACACTAGTGTTATGTGCAATACCACACAATTAAAGCAAAAAAGACTAAAATTCGCGGGTCATGTTGCGGGGCGGACGGCGCGGGGAGGGTGAGTTGGGAAGGCCACACTATTACATTTCATGCAAGGATATTTTTATCAAAAATTGTTGTAGTCTAATTGAGTTATTTTTTAGTGTATTTGGTCACACTTTATTAATTTTTTTTTTTTTTCAAGTTATTTTTGTGTGTTCTACATGAACAAAAAAAGTGTTACGCTTATGAAGAAAAAATGTTACCACATAAACAAAACCAAAAGATACATCGCCGAAAAAGAAATCCCAGTCCAAAATTTCAGATTTAAAGAACAACTTGATGTGTTACTACATGAACAAAAGAATGTTACCCTATGAGCAAAATAATGTTACTACTTGAACAAAAACCAGTACAAGCGCGAAAAAAAATCCTCAGTCCAATTTTTTTTTCAAGTTATTTTTGTGTGTTACTACATGAACAAAAACCAGTACAAGTGCGAAAATAAATCTCCAGTCCAAAATTACAGATTTAAAGAACTACTTAATGTGTTATTATATGTACAAAAGAGTGTTACTACATGAACAAAAACCAGTACAAACGTGAAAAACAAATCATCAATTCAAAATTACAGATTTAAAGAACAACGTGAGAAGGGTGCAGAAGGATCTGAAAGACTGCTCCACAAAATCGTAGGAAAAAAATAGAATGACCTGTGAATTTGTGATAATGAGAAAATTGAAGAAATCAAGAAGAATATTAAAGAGAAAGAGAAAAAGAAGAGGAAAAATCTAGAGACGCGCCGCCATCAAAATCAACGGAGATCTGGTCGCGTTTGTTGGTACGCGAGAAGGGGAAGGAGAAGAACTCTTCCAGCGTCTGTGATTGCGCGAGAAGAAGAAGGAAGCCCTTGACCCGCCAGCAATCTGCCCTAACCTAGCCCGGCTATATGACCCGCAAAAAAAAAAAATCAAATTGCACATATCACTGTATGCAATATTGCATACAAGTTTTTATGATTTGTGAAACCATAAATTTATGTGTGTATATATATATATATACAAAATTAATTAAATAAGGAAATTAAAGTGACATTGTGTCGACACTTATGCTTTTTGTGTCTTCGTGATGTTATATTTTACAAGGATATAAAATTCAATACCTTTTTTTTTTAATTATGTACTATGTGTATCAATAAAAGTATAAAACGAAACTGAAGAAATGCGATACAATGCTGAATGTTACACTTTATATTCCATAATATAAATGGATGACACGTGGAATAATAAAAAATATTCAACGAACTATCATATTCTAAATTCATGTGTTAAAAATTTAATAGGCTGAAACACCAATAAAATACGAAAAATAGAACAGGAGAATCGAACCGATACAATGCTAGCTAGTTTAGTTGCTGATTAATAAGTTTAGAAATAATTATAGATTAAGCATCGACCATTGAAGTTATCCTCGCCAAAAGAATTAATCGACTCTAATTAATTTCCAAGCCCATTTGTGTTAGGACACAGGATAGACACAAATCTCAATATTGGTATGATATTATCCGCTTTAGGTCGAACCCGCTCGAATTTATTTTTAGCTATCTCTCAAAAGGTCTCATACCAATAGAGAGAGACCCCCGTTTATTTTATCAAGGCTCACCGTCTCATTCGTTCAACACCGGGGACTACTCCACATCGTTTCATCTGATACCTTAGAGCCGGCAAATTGGGCCCGGCCTACCCGAGCCCAAGTATGGGCTGGGCTCAAAAATTGAGAGGCCCAAAATGAGCCGGACCTATTTGGCCCACGGGCCTAATGGGCTTAGGCAAAGCTAGCCCAACTATTTTTAATTTTTAATTTTTTTTACTACAATATTAATTATTTAATTACTATAATTATTTAATATTGACAATAAATATTAATAATAATGAGTCTTTATTTGTAAAATAAACACACCTAAGCTCAACCCAATTTTTGTAAAATAAAAACCAAGAAATACACAGAAATAAAAATAAAGTAAATGAAGTAATTAAAAAAAAAATCATGGGTCGGGCTGGCCCATGGGCCCGTGAGCCCATACTGGGCTGGACTGGGCACCATTTATGTAGACCCGATTTAAAGATGGGCCGACCCAACCCATGAATATGACATGGCCCGATGGGCTGGGCCAAGCCGGGAGGCCCGATTTGCCACCTCTAGATACCATGCATGGTTTTGATACCACTGTTAGGACCCTGGATGGACCTAAATCCCCGCATTAATATGATAATGTTCGCTTTGGGCTGAGCCCGCCGAATTTATTTTTGAGCATCTCTCAAAAGACCTCATACCAATTGAGATTGTGTTCATCCTAATAAACCCCATGATCCTCCCATATTATTTCGATGTGGGATATTATTTGATACCCCAACAATCCTTCCCTCAAACAAAGACCGCCGAACCTCCCCTCAAACGACCCACTTTATCTAGGTCAACACCGCCTAATTCACAGAGAATCTCGTAAGGATTAAAATTGTTACTTAAAAGAACCAAAATTGAAAATTGAAAATAATCTAAATTACACGAAAGGTTTATAATATTAACTCTATTTCATTCAAATCAATATCACATTATCATAGCTGCAACTGACCAAAATTTGAGATCGATCCTCTATGAATTAGCTAGTTTCCTAATCGTACAAGCGGTACAATGCCATTTTAAAAAAAAAAACACTTCCATTCGAGGTATATAAGCTTATGATGTCATGCCGCCGGAGCATAATCATAATCTCCATCATCGTCGTCGCCTCCTCCCTCAGAAGAGTAGGCGGCGGCCGGTGCATAATCATATCCATCATCACAATTCAGCCACTTCTTGCACATGACCATAAGATTTTTGAGGGGCATTATTGGAACTTTGAGTTGGGAATTTAGCCCAAAAGTTGGAAGAGATAAATATTGAAGGTGTTGAAATTTCTTCTTGAATTTGTTATTTGTGATATATGTGAGTGTGTTTAAACTCATAGAGATCAGCCACATATATATACCACATGACTTGTGGTTGACCACTTGGCATAGTTTAATTTGGCACATGGCAGCACGTGGCGAATTGGGTGCTTTGAAATTGTGCAAGATGAGAGGCTTATTACACGTGGCGCCGCCACGTCGGAAATTGGGTTGAAATTTTGAATATGACAAGTGGATTTTTGTGTGGAAATAGGTGGGTTTATGTGGGTTCCATATGGTTATGATTGAGATGAGTAGTGTGGGAGTTTGAGATTAATTTGTGTGGCACACATTGTGGCTCTAGATAGCTACAAACCTTGAAAAGTAGGACAAGATTTTATTCCACATTTGTTGATTTTATTTGGGGTTTTATATATATGTTTGTTTATGAATTTAAGATTTGAAAGGGAGCTAGGAATAATATTTCTTATTTCTTTTTGGTTTCATTTAATATTAAAATTGCTTTATTCATGTTGTAATAATGTTAATCCGTGATGATATTGTTTAATTGAATACACTGTATCTCAATCACAATATTGTATTTAATTGGTATGATCAGTATCATTTAATTTAATACACGCGGTGTGTTTAAATAGTGAAAGAGAAAAATGAAACACCAAAATTGATATAGAAAATCTCATGTCATGATTTCACACATTTGTTGCATTAATTTGCTAATTGCTCCAGTATAATTAACTTGACAAATTTAAGATGACAAATACTTGTATACAATATTGCACAAATAAAAAATGTGCAGTGCAAT
Source organism: Stenogyne calaminthoides (assembly GCA_037126765.1). Classification (NCBI taxonomy): domain Eukaryota; kingdom Viridiplantae; phylum Streptophyta; class Magnoliopsida; order Lamiales; family Lamiaceae; genus Stenogyne; species Stenogyne calaminthoides. Next base: position 34,815,864 of record JBBCBC010000015.1, read on the forward strand.
ATATCTAAAATCATATGAACATATATATGTTATTATAACTATATTATATATTTTTTTCATAAAATAGCATAGATTTATGTGCGTATTTTTTTGTATTTATTTTGTGCGACCCGTTAAAAATCTCCAATTTTCCGTTCCCTTTCTTAAATGTGTTACTATTCACATGCAAAGTTGCAAACATAATTGGATAGAGAAAATATGTCTATTCGACAATTAGTGTTTCATTTTGTACGTATTCCATAATATAAAAATGGATGACATTACAAAAAAATAGAGAACTGTTTACAGAATATTCCAATATATCTACCGAATTTTCAATGAAAATAATTTCATCCTTAGCATTATCATTCATAAGTAAATTTGTCTACATAAATTTAATTCATAGGTAAACTTATTTGTAGGTCATTTCTAAACTACAAATATAATTGCCTACAAAACATGTAAGTTGCCTAGAAAATTATCTTTTGTAGTTAATTTGTTTGTCTATAGAAATTAGAAATGTGTAAGCAGTTTCTTCGTAGGTAATTTGAATGTCTACAAAAATTCTAAAAACTTGTAGTCAAGTCGTAGGCAATCATCACTATTTAAGGATCAAATTATTTTTTGTTGAAGAATTCTCTAGCTATTTTAAAAAAAATTATAGTAATTAATCTTTATTTCTTGTTGTATGACTCATGGAACAATAAAAAAAAGTTTAATAAACTATTAAATTCATGTGTTAAAATTTTAAAAGGTCATGAATTTAATAGTACAAAATATCGAAATACGAAAAATGGAACAGGAACAGGTGAATCGAATCGGCAAACGAGTGTCTGTCATCTAAGATATACATTATTGATTAATATTTCATATATCAATTAGTGTTTTATTAATTAATTAATTACCATGCAACATTTGGTTTCCATACTTCAAGGAAAAAACAAAACAAATCTATTTGTTTATTTTAGAGATTTCATTTTATATTGGACGATCGGATTCGGCCTAATGATTGGAGTACTATAATTATAAGGTCGTGCATCTGCCATAGTTCAATTCTTAATTAATATTGGGTCTTTCCTTTTTCTTTTCTTTTTTATCTTTATAATCAAGCTTTACAATTCAATACATAAAATATCTCTAGGCAACAAATATAATTAATCATGTGGACCCCTAATCTACGTTCATGATAAAAAAAAAACTATATATTGTGTTTATTTTAGGGACTAAATTATATATTGAAAAATCGGCCCAATGATTGGAGTATTGCAATTAAAAATTTCTTTACAATCAGAACATATCAAAATATTACTGTGGCATAATCAAGATGAGAGAGAGAGAGTGAAGAGTGGAGAGTGGAGAGTGGTGAGGAAGGGGAAAAGGGTAGAACGCTCCGACCATGATTCCGAGAGACAACCGGTGAGGCAGCATATGTATTCCAACCCTAGGTTTAACCCAAGCCACTCCGGGCCGAGCAGATGGAATGGTAGATCGTTAGAAGATAGAGATAATAGAAATCGGAAGTTTGTAAGCGGAATCCCTAGGTATCAGGCGGTTGAGAAGGCGGAAGAGGTTGTACATAGTTTCCTATTCAAAAACTTCCCTGAGGATTGCCCTAAGGAGGACCTGTTGCAGTGTTTTTGGAATATCGGGGAAGTGGTTGACGTCTTTTGGCCGAAAAAGAAGGACTGGCAAGGCAAAATTTTTCGGCTTTGTAAGGCATCCGAAGAGGTATGACCCTTCGATTGTCTTAGCAGAGTTAAACAATATTTGGTTGGGTAGCTATAAGTTGAGGGCATTCGTACCTAGATATGGAAGAGAAGAGAGGCAAAATAAAGGTCAGGCTCCCAAAAAAGTCAGTATGGTGAAGAGCTTTCCGGCCAATCTAGGGGAGAGAAAAGAGAACATCTCTTTTGCAGAAATTGTAAACGGACGGAAGTCGGGATATAATAATATAGAGTGGCTTCCAACAGTCAAATATCAAACCTCAGAGAAGGAACGGAAATGGTTATAAGGGTGTTTTACGGGTCATCTAAAAAGAGAATACCCATGGGAAGATTTCATCGGTGAACTGGAGGGAGAGTGTGGAGGCAAAATTAAAATAAGGCCATTAGGTGGAAATTTGTTGCTATTACAATCGACATCTCATGAGCTGATTAAAGATCTGATAGAAGGATTCGATGAGTGGACTAGTTTTTGGTTCGATTGGGCTAGGCCATGGGAGGAGAAAGATGTGAATCAATATAGACAAGTTTGGACAAAATGGATTGGTTTCCCACCACACACTTGGTCTGTGAAATTCTTTTCTCTGGCATGTGCAGACCTGGGTTTATTCTAAAAAATGGTCGCTTCCTCGGAGCAGATGGAAAGTGTAGACGAGGCGAGAATCCTTTTATCTACAACGATTATGAGGAAGATAGTGTTGGGGAATAAGTTGCACAGATCTATTCGGGGTGAATATTTAAATACAAATTTAATTATTTAATTATTACTAGCATAAATTAATCATATATTAATTCAAATAATAATCCAACAACATATCATGCATATAATAATTCACGTAAAACCTACGCATGCGGAATTCTACGAATTTACGTGAACGTACCTCTTGGGATGACAACGGTATGGCTGATTAGACTAACCGCAAGGACTTCCCAAGTATTTCCTTAGTCCTCGTTCTACTATCCGGTGGAAGGATTCTTGTGAACGATTTAACAAAAGGAAAAATAAATATGTTGCACCACCTTTCTAGATTTACTAATTTTTTCAGCACATGGAATTGTACTTGGGAATGAAAGAATCATCTCCTATTTATAGGTGAGAGGTGGTCGAATTTTTTGATGAAAAATCAATGTGGGAAAAGACTTTTCTTGATCACCAAGAAATCTTGAATATATCTCCTATATTCTTTTTCCCATAATTAAAATATTCCACAAAAATCCCACCTCCTCAAATTATGGAATTATTTTCGAAAATATAGTCTTGCAAGAAACCATGATTTGGATCTTCTTGAATTTATGAGATATTCTTGTATTTCAAGAAATACATATCTTCCATAATATCTTTTCAAGAAAATCAAGAAAATTTTTCTTGCCCTATATCTTCAAATTTTCGAAAACACTATATAGATAACCAAGTGGGAGATTTCTTGAATTTAATGAGATAATCTTGTATTCCAAGAATACATATCTTCATTCCATAACAAAATTCAAAGAAAATCTTTCTCCCAACTATATCTATAATTTTCAAAATTTTATAGGAAAAATAAGCAACAATATTTATTTTATTTTAATCACCTTTTCAGTTAATGGACTATATGTTGGGCTACTCAGGGGGCCTTTAGGAGAATTAAGATTGGACCTTCTAATGGACCTTGAATATCTAATATTGAGCCACAATATAATTCAAGCCCATAAATATTAATTAATCCCACTACATAATTAATATTGTTCTATCCATCTTAACCCATATTACAGTCAATATGGCTCCTGGTCATTATTTCCGTGTTTAAGATTATCTAGCCCATTAATTAATTCAAGCCACTGAAATAGCTTTCCATTAATTAATATTTTTTATCTTTGGTCAAGGAACGGTTCAACATTATTATCCATACCGGAAACTAATTCCACTTGCAAGATTTGGTATGATAAAGCTTATGAACCTCCCAAGGGGACAAATCAAACAAGCGTACTTGCACACGATTCTTCGTATTAAATCTTAGCAATCACATGTGACTAATAATATTGCCCAAGATAAAAAATATTAAATCTCGTTGATTCGCTACCCATGATTAGTCAAAGCAATAGTTACCAATCCCACGTGATCCTATTTAAGGGACGAAGATTAAGAAACAACGAACCACTGAGGTCTAATTCTTCCTTGTTCAGTTCTGAAGAATTTATCCTCCTGTAGGTCCTATTCAGTGCATCAGTTATGCACTAGTGTAATCTCTTGGTCAAGACAAGCCAATCTGAGCCTTACACTTCAACCTTTCACGATGGTTTGTTCATTTCCATCTAGGTCGTGAATAGCGTACTTTTAGTTACAAGGGACTGTTAATTTAATCTTTTGTGATCTGGTATCACTAAATTAACTACAATGTAACACGTACGACTTATTGAACAATTATGCAGTAAATATATATAACATTCGATAATATTTAAAGCATCAGTGATAAACAATTTATTTAAGTAAATAAGTCTGAAAATTCAGTTTCGATTATACAAAGTAAAAGCATACTTTCCAGTATAATCCCAACATATAGATTGTCTAATGCAGGTCCAGATCGATGGGGTCTCTTTTACAGTGCGCATCATGGAAGAGATGCAATGTGGTTGTAAAGCAAATGACAATCCGACAAATTATGCGGTATCCGAGTTTGAATTTGAGGAGTCAGATGAGGAGGAGAGACTACCAAATTCGATTTTTGGACGTGAAGAGAGGGGAGATGATGAGGCGGATGAACAAATTTCAGATGCAAATCGGCCAGAAATTGAGGAGACGGCTGGAGCTAGTGTTCCGCCACGACAGGACAAACCAACAGACACGCGCATGGTAGGTGATACCTCGAACATTGTACTGGCGGCTGGTGACAGTGCAACGATATCGAAAATTGGTGATACAGGTACAATACCAGATGATAATCATGAAAGCGTCAGTATCCCGAGGAAACAGGCGGTAATTGGGTCCCACGAATCAAGGAAGGTCGGTGTGGAGGGATTAGATAGACCAGATGTTCCGGTAAATTCTGATAATGGGCCGGTGGAGTGCGTTCAAATTGAAATGGGTAGTAAGCCGATTGGGCCGTCTGTTTTTGGGCTGCAATAAAATATAGCAATTACAGGGTCGAGTGGGCCAGAGAAATTTGGGCCTGAATCTTCAAATAAGAAAATCTTGGAGACTAACTTGAACCCCACGTTAGCCCAACAAAGCCAACCGTCCAGCCCAGTATTCGTGCCATCCCCAAACCCGGTTAACATCAACCAAACCCCAAGCCTATCTCTCGTCCCAGATTCCCAATCCCCATCTGAAACCTCACCTACTCAAATCTCCCCGACCCAAAACTCCCAGCCGATGTCGCCCTCATCCCACCCACATAACCTATGCCCAAATTTGCAGAAATCTGCTTCCGATCCGAACCCGTCCGCCACCGAACCAAACCTGCCGGAAAAAATCCACCTACATCCAAAACCCGAATCAAATCCGCCCGCCCTCGTACCAAACTCGTCCGACCCCAAACCATCAAAAAATATCCACATTCCTTCAAATCCCGAACCAAACTCGCCCGACCCCAAACCAAAATTGCCCGCCCCGATCCATCGGAAAAACCCATCGCCTGTCAATTCATCCCGCGATTCACCTCAATTGCTCAGCCTCAAAGTCTATTTCCGATGAAGTTTTTTCACCTCGTTTGGCTCACACTGATAGAGGCATCGTGGGAAGGAAAAAATTTAAAGGTAAAGAAAAGAACAGAGAGAAAAAAAGAGAGCGGAAGAATTTCTCAGCTTTTGTCAGGGATATTGAGGAGGACCCGAAACAGGCTCCGAGAACTTCCCAAACTGCAAGTTCGGAACCAGAGGACTTAATTTCACAAAGAATCAGGGATGAAGCCATCAACACATGGAATCTAGGCAAACTGATTGGCATGAGCGGCCCTGCAGAAGCAATGATCGCAAGATTATCAGAGATGGAAGTGTCGGGCAAAGGTGCAGTGAATTTAGGTCCCCAATGAAGTTAATATCCTACAACATTAGAGGGGCTGGGAGTAAGGTAAATGGAAATGAGGTACGTGATTTGGTAAATTTGCATAGAGCGGATTTTTGTTGCATACAAGAATCAAAATTGGAAAAGGTCGATCAGAATATATGCAGAAGCCTATGGGGGACTGGAAACTTTGAGTGGGCAGCAAAGGCTTCAGATGGTCGCTTCGGAGGTATTATCTCTCTCTGGGACTCTGATAAATTTGCTTGTTCTAGTCAGTGGGATATGGAGGGGGCTGTAATAGTCAAGGGGTTTTGGGGCTTGGAGAGATTACCTTGTTGCATTATCAACATTTATGCATCATGTATCTCAGCTGATAAAATTGATTTGTGGGATCGTTTAAACCTGGTAGTTGAGCAGAATAGTGATTGTTGTGTGTGTCTAGCTGGAGATTTCAACTCAATCAGAAGGGAGAGTGAAAGAGTGGGTCAGAGCGAGGTTATAAACCATAGAGATATTGGTGCGTTCGATGAATTTATCAGGGGGGCGGCATTAATTGACCTACCGCTAAGGGGCAGAAAGTTCACTTGCTATAGAACAGATGGAAGATGTAAAAGCCGTTTAGATAGAATACTAGTGTGCAACCAGTGGATGACAGCATGGCCGAATGTCGCGATCCGTGTGCTGCAAAGAACGGTGTCTGACCATTGCCCAGTTATTATGGAAACAAAAGTTGTCGATTGGGGGCCAAAGCCGTTTCGATTTATCAATGCTTGGTGCTCACACCCAGATTTCAAAAAAAGTGTGCAAAATTCGTGGAGGAGTGAAGATTTTGACTGTGGGCCAGGTACAGAGTCAAAGAAAAGTTGAAGAGATTGAAAGACGATTTGAGGAAATGGAATAGAGAGACTTTCGGTACCATTGATAGTAAAGTGGAACAACTCAAACAAGAAATCCATGAACTCGACATGATAGATGATATGCTTGGGCTAGAGGAAGAGGAGATGGTGAAGAGGAGGAATCAACAACGAACCTGTTTAAAAGCCTTATCCAGAGAAACAGTTTGTTAGCCCAAAAGGCAAAGATAAAGTGGTTAAAGGAAGGAGATGTGAACTCTAGCTTCTTCCATAGAGCAATCAACTTCAGAAGAAAGAAAAATGAGATTACGGGGCTGAATCTAAATGGATCGTGGACTGAAGACGTTAATCTTGTAAAGGCACATTTCCGACAGCAATACTGTAGTCCCCGGTGCATCAGGCCAAGCCTTACGACCGACGTGATAGATAGGAAAATTACAGAAGCGGATAATTGTATGCTCACCGAACAATTCACAGAAATCGAAGTGGTGGAAGCCATCAGAAGCTGTGAATCCTCAAAGAGCCATGGTCCTGACGGCTTCAATTTCAAGTTCTTGAAAGAATGCTGGAGTGTGGTAAAAGACGATATTCTAAAGCTGCTCGATGAATTTCATAGAAACGGAAAGCTGGTTAGAGGGCTCAATTCCTCCTTCATCGTTTTGATTCCAAAAAAAGAGGTTGCCGAGTCCATTAATGAGTTCCGTCCAATATCATTGATCGGGTGCATTTATAAGATTCTTTCAAAGATTTTGGCGGCAAGGTTTAGGAAGGTTCTCGATGTAATTATATCTGTCAATCAAAGCGTCTTTGTGGGTAGTAGGCCCATTCTCGACGGGGTTGTGGTTCTTAATGAAGTGATAGATGAAGCTAAAAGAAAAAAGTTGAAAAGGGTATTTCTCAAAGTTGATTTTGAAAAGGCATACGATACGGTCGACTGGAACTTCTTGGATATGATGCTAGATAATTTTAACTTTTGCAAGAAATGGCATGATTGGATCAAAGAATGTGTCTCAACAGCGTTCGCTTCCGTCCTTGTAAATGGTTCGTCGTCCGGAGAATTTAAGGTAGAGAGGGGATTGAGACAAGGCGATCCCTTATCACCGTTTCTCTATTTGATTGTAGCGGAGGGTTTGAGTATTCTCACGAACAAGGTTGTTGAGGCGAATCGACTCAAACCGGTAAAAGTGGGAGTGGACAGAGTAATAGTGTCTCACTTACAGTATGCCGATGATATAGTGTTCATTGGGGAGGCCTCTCTAGATAACGTGAGAGTGATGAAGTATATTCTGAAGAATTTTGAGCTTCTCTCCGGAATAAAAATTAATTACAACAAAAGTTGTTTAATGGGAACCTCCATTGAACCGGATTTGTTGGCGGATATGGCATCGGTCTTGGGTTGCGGCACTGCAGCCATCCCTTTCTCATATTTGGGTGTTTCGGTTGGGTCAAGCCATAAGACAGAGGCTGAGTGGAAAAGTCTTATCCAGAAAATTAGGAAGAAGCTCACATCTTGGAATGATAAGAAGATATCCCTAGGGGGAAGACTTACACTGCTGAAATCGGTTATCTCGTCAATACCTATCTACCAACTATCGTTCTACCGGGCTCCAAAAAATGTGCTTAAATCGTTAACTTCGATGCAATGTGCGTTCCTTTGGGGAGGGAGTGAGAATAAATCAAAAATGGCATGGTTGAAATGGAAATCAGTGTGCAAATCAAAATTTCTGGGGGGTCTTGGGGTTAGGGATTTGGGGGCTTTTAATAGGGCTTTAATTGGGAAGTGGTTGTGGCGCTATTTTTATTAGGGAAAGGGGTTTTGGGTGAGGGTCGTCAAGTCTTTACATGGAGTGCTAGAGTTAGGTGAGTCCGGATTTATGTGTATGAGAAAGTAAGACAATGGTCGGGGTGGTGGAAGAGAGTAGTGGAGAATGGGGAGGGAGTCACAGGGAAGTGGTTTTGGGAGAGCCTAGAACTAAGAATAGGGGATGGGAGTGAGTCGAAGTTTTGGCATAGATTGTGGACGGGGGAGAAGTTATTAAAAAGTCTATTTCCAAGACTTTTTAATATTTGTGTCAAGAAAGAGAGTAAAGTTAGGGAGAAAGGAGAATGGGTTGAGGGTGTTTGGAGATGGGAGTGGAGTTGGAGGAGAGAATTATTTGAATATGAAAAGGTTATGCTTAATAATCTTATCTCATTGATCGATAGGTACACTCCAAAGGAAGGGATTGAAGATCGATGGAATTGGAGCGTTACAACAAGCGGACGATATCGGACGAAAAGGGCTTACGAACTGATTTCGGAGGCTACCCCAGAACCGCTACCTTTCGGACTCAATTGCTTTGATTTCACCTCCGTATGGAACAAGATTGCTCCGGTGAAAGATGCTTCAATGGCATGGAGATTATTGTGGGATAGGCTACCCACCATGGAGAATCTAGCCCGAAGACATATCATTCCGACAAACTCATCAACAAGCTGTCCAATGTGCAATATTGACTCCGAATCGGCAAACCACCTTTTCCTTGGTTGCCCTTACTCGGCCAAAATATGGAGTATTTGTTATGGGTGGTTGGGAGTACCGATACCGATGCATAATGAGGTTCAAGCACACTACAAAATGCATTCGGGCATCTTTCCGGGTAAGAGAGGTGGTTTGATTGCAACTGGTATTTGGGTGTGTGTGGTTTGGGTGTTGTGGAATTGGAGAAACAAAAAGATTTTTGAGAATACTCAATTTAAAATAGATAGGATCGTTGAGGAAATTAAGGGTAGATTTTGGAGTTGGTTTTCGGCGAAATTCGGTGTTCCGAAAGGATTCCCTTTAAAAAACTGGTTCGTTTTCCCTAGATTATATCTAGACCTGTAATGTTGTTGTAAATATGTACTGTTGTATACCTGTGTTTGGAAGTTAATCTTCCAGTTTTTAATAAAACTTTTCTGACCAAAAAAAAAATAAAAATCTTTACATGTCGTCATAGGCTCATAGTTCAAATTCCCTTTCTTTTTTGACAAAAACTTATATAAATCTGGTTCATTGTTTTTAATTCATGGTATTTGACCTTATCCAGGGTATAATACAAATCAAGTTTAGTGGTTTAAAAAAATATAATAAAACTGAGTAAAATGAGTTAAATAATTAAAGTTCATAGCATAGACTTGATTCATGGAATACCAACTTTTCTTCTCTTTTCTTTTTTTTTTAAATCAAGCTTTGTTATATAATTAAATTTGGGCCCCTTAATCCAACGTCCTTTGTGATTACAAAATTTAAAGACGGTTTTCTCCAAAAATAACATAAAAGAAAATATATAGTATGATATTTCAAATGCATGTTTGTTCGAAACAATTAGTATTATTTCAGTCGAAAGCATAATCATCACACCCTATTACTCAAAAATTAAAATCTTGGACATCGATCTCTCTAAAATCTATGAATTTAAATAAGCGGCAACTACGTACACTAATTAATTCTAGCTAGCGTGATCACGTTTTCATCCGATTATGCAGCAGGGGCATAATCGTAATCTCCATCGTCGTCGCCTCCGCCTTGTGCATAGGCAGCAGGGGCATAATCGTAATCTCCATCGTCGTCGCGGTCGGGCCTCTTGTTGCACCACAAGCACCCAATTACGGACATAGAGTTGATCAAAGCCATTATACAAATAATTTCGAAACTTTACGTTGATATGAAAAAAGGTATAGGTGATTTTGTGAATGTTTTTTTGAATTGAGGAAATGAAGCACAAACCACACGTATTTATTAAGGTTTGAGAATATTAAAGTGGTGGCGTGAGTTTGCGCGTGGCGAATCGGGTGATTTGTGCTACGAAATGTGGAAAACTCGAAACAGTTGACACGTGGCTCTGCCACGTGTGAAAATAGAAGTTGTGAAGTGGGATTTTGTGTGGGTGGCAATGGCATGCTTATGCTGGCAACTAATGGCAAATTCTGTGGTGGGTTTTGCTTTCTGAGGGCCTATACATACATACATACATCTTCTAAAAGTGGGACATGATTTTATTCCATGTTACTAGCTCCTATGTGGAATTTGTCTAATTTTGGGATTTTGTATTAAGATTTATGATTTGAGAGAGAGAGAGTGATATGAGGCATAACAGTATGAGTTAATTAATTGATGTCATTTATTGTTTTTAAAACTTCAATTTAAGTCATCGCAACCTGCCCGGCAAACTTGTTAATAGTATACATGCAGATATCATTATATTTATGAATTACTAATCCTATATTTATAAATTAATATCAGTAGTATTTAATATTATATTTTTAGAGCCCTTTTGTTTTCCTGGAAAATAGTGGATAATAAATTATTTCCCAATATACGTGTATTTTTTCAATGCCAAAATGCCATACTATACTTCTTTTTCCATTTTGACCGGAATACCCATAAGCGTTAATAGCTAGTAATTACTTCCACGACACAAAAATTGATAACATCTTAAAAGTATATTCTAATAACTCAGAATATATTTATATTGGTATAGTTTTTGTGAAAATCTTTCTCAAATATGTCATAAAAAATGTGAACGGTCCTCTTATTTGATGTCATCATCTTCATCGATCACTTGGCAAATTTAAAGACGTCATATCTAGAACTCACCACTTGAATAGGGCTCTTTTTGATCGAGAAACATCTATTGTTAATGATCTCATTTGTTTGATTAACAGGACTCAATTATCGGAAGACAAGGAGGACATGTGGAAATGGAAGGCTTCACCTGACAATCAGTTCAAGACGAAGAAGGCGTATGACATCGTGAGCTCTCCCTTACCCTTGGTGGCCAGAGATCCTAATGATACCTTGGCTCTTAGCCGGATATGGAGTAAAATTGCTCCAATCAAAACCTCAACGATGGCATGGCGACTTGTACAAGATAGGCTACCCACTCGGATGAATCTCACAAAGCGCAACATTCTCCCTCAAAATTGCAATTCAAATTGCCCTCTGTGTAACCTTCAACCGGAAACTGCTACACATCTCTTCTTCGAGTGTAATGTCATGTCAAAAATCTGGTATGCTTGCTATAACTGGTTAGGTACTCCGGGAGTTAGTCACATCCAAATTTCCCGTCATTTCCTCTCTTTCTCCGGAATCCTCCCGGGAAAGAAAGGTAATATTTGTGCTTTGAGCTTGTGGATTTGCATTGTTGGAATATCTGGAAAGGGAGAAATAGTGTTATCTTTGAGGGAGAAGAGTTTAATTGGGAGAAATTAGTTGATGAAGTTAAAGGTAGATTTTGGAGTTGGTGTTCGGTGAAATACCCGTCCTTCTGTAATCATACATTTTCGGATTGGTTAGAAAATCCTAGGAAAATCCTCAAAAGCTAAAATTTCATGTATAGTTATAGTTCATTATAAAACTGTACATTTTGTTCTTGTTCTATATTGAATAAAAGAACTTTTACTCAAAAAAAACCACTTGACACAAGTTGAGACGTCACAAATTAACGTACGTAACTAATAAGTAGACGACAATATATAACCTGACAAACACTTGGTTTCATTAAGATAGTATTTCTTTCATATCTTAATTAGAGTTTCATTAATGAAGTTTGCCCATGCAACACTTGGTTTCCATACTTCAAGAGAAAAACAAATTAAACAAATCTATTTGTTTATTTTAGGGACCGGCCCAATGATTGGAGTACTATAAGATCGTGCATGCATGAGTCATAGTTCAAATTGTTAATATATATTTGATCTTTCCTTTTCTTTTTATTTTTATAATCATGCTTTACAACTCAATAAAAAAAATTAATTTATGGACAACAATATAATTTGGGCATTAACGTTTTAACATTTTGAAATAATTAAATGTTAATTTGTAATGATTTATAACTCGTCTCATGTGTAATACCGTTTTATACGAATTTTTGTTTAAATTTTATATAAAACCAGACACATAATTAGTAACATAATGACTATACTATTTCCACATCTCGACAACATAAAGCAATATCAATACAACATGTTACTCCCAAATCATAATATTGAATCCTCGCTAAATTAATTATCGATCCAAAAGACTAGAAATAGGGATTTGAATCCATGGATTAATTTTAAGTAAGCGGCCACTACACTAATTCTAGCTAGTCATGCAGCGGGGGCATAATCGTAATCTCCATCATCGTCGTCGCCATCGCCCTCCGCACATGCAGCAGGGGCATAATCGTAATCTCCATCATCATCACCACCTCCGCCTTGTGCATAGGCAGCGGGGGCATAATCGTAATCTCCATCGTCGTCGTCGCCATCCGGCCTCTTGTTGCACCACATGCACCCAATTACGGATATAGGATTGATCAAGGCCATTATATTTAGTAGAAGTAGATTTTGGCGATGATATATATGAATGTGTTTTGAATTGAGAAAATGAAGCACAAAGCACACATGTTTAAGGATTGATAAAAAGTGGTGGCATGAGTTTGCATGTGGCGGATCAGGTGGTTTGTGCTTCAAAATGTGCAAAACTCCAGGTGGCGCCGCCACGTCGGAAAGTTGAATTTGTGAGAGTGGGTTTTTGTGTGGGATAAATGAGGGTGCATGGCAACTGGCAGATTCTCTGTGAGCTAGGGCCTATACATGGGACATCATTTTATTCCACATTTCATAGTATAACATATCTATTTAAGTTAATTATCTTAGGGCCCGTTTGGTAGTCTTGTTATCTTTTTTAACTATTTGGGCCGATGTGTAGCAGGCCCAAATTGAGATTGGGCCCGTTTGTTAAGCAGCTGTTTGATAGTAAGTTAACAGACCCGATTTGAATTAGTTTTTAAGAGTCAAAAATACTAAATTGCCCATGTTATTTCAATTAAATTCCATCCCTAACCAACACCAATTATTTCTCTCTCAATCTGTGCGCACACATCGAATTTGTCGAAACAAGGAAAAAATCGCTCATCTTTGTCTTCGTAGGCTATAGAGGCGACGACCAGTTGTTTAGCGGCACCTATTAGCGGCGTCTCCGTCTGTGTCAAACTGAAAAAGTTGAAAGACGACGATAATTATAGGTATCCTCTATTCCTGATTCATTGTTTTGATTTGTAAATCTGTGTGGGTTGTGATGATTTTAGAAAACCTATGGAGCATGGAGATTTTAAACAAGGGAAACCCTAGTTTTGAACAACCCTAAAATCAAAATCTACACAAATAAAAATAGAGAAATGTTTTAACTAAAGTGAATACCAGATGGCTGTTCATTTGCGGATTCATCGCTCGAATCCATGAGGTTGGAAAGAGACAGTTCGACTTCGAATGGGAGTAGAGAGGATTTCGTTTCAGAACGAGGACAACGAATTTGTTGGAATGAAAAAATAAAGGCGGAATCGTTTATATACTCCAGGGGCAAAATATGCATTTCATATTTTGCTCGTGTTACTGTTCATAACAGATATCGCATCAAAATACATGAGATAACTCGGCCATAGCGTAACAGTGATTAAGATATTATCTTGGGCCGAGTAAATTTTACAACATAGCTACCAAATAATTGCTCGGCCCAAGATAAGGGGTCGATTGTTTTGTTATTTGGGCTACCAAATGGGCCCTTAATATACATATATATATATATATATATATCATGATAAAGTTTAGTATGAAAATTTGCATACATTAAAAAAACATTTTATTTAATTACGAACAAATTCTATATATGGTGAAGGTAAGACAAAATTGAGTGGTTCATGGTTCACTCGGCCCGAATGGTTAATGGTTCACCCGGCCCAAATGGTTCATGATTTAGGGTTTGTTGTGTTCGATATAATAAATCAGAATTAATCGAACATTTAAAAGATTTTATAGTTTTTTCGTTTGAATATAATAATCATGCCCGTTGGATGAGTTACTTTTTATTCTCCCTCCGATCTTGGAATTGCTCGGCCTTTTTACCCGAACAAACATAAACCGGTCGGTATGTTCGAACTCAAATCTCTGAAGAATCGTCTTAAAAAGTATGTAAAAGTAAAGTCCAAGTGAACAAAAATAATTGTCCTCAATTGTTTCTTTTCAAAGATCAATCTAGAAGATGAAATTGCCTTCAGTTTCGTTTTCTTTTCTTCTACGTATGTTAGTTTCTTTGTTGATCCAAACGAATCGATCAGACCGGTCATGCTTTACCAATCCTGCTTTTAAAACCTGATGTTTGACGTGACCTAAATGGAAGAAAATTTTCAATTTTGGTTAAAAAATAATCCGGAAAGATAATTGGACAAAAAATCCCCAAAATTTATGGAAAAAATTGGTGTTCATCCACATATATGAAAAACCCTAGAACTCATTCGATAAAACTATGATTCATCTTAAGGGACTAATTAAAAGCTGATAATTTACATCCCGGCTTGGTATGCCTCCCGGAATTTAATTTTTTTAGTATTGTCAACAAATAAATCTTATTTAAAGGCGTTTATTTTACATGTATATGTTTTTTGTTTGTGAGTTGTAATTAAATTAGCCACATAATATTCATCAACTTTAACGACTTTGACATGGATGGGTGTGATTTATGTTAATTTTCTATCCGCATCCAAAAACCAACCCATACACAAACCCCTAGTTAGTCAAATTTAAAAAAAATAGAAATATAATGCCTTGTCTTTTGTTTGAATCTTTAATAATTACTTTATTAGTATGTTGGTGCATGTATTTTAAAATATCAACAATGAAACTATTATGCAATAATTGCAAAATATGAAGAACTAAAGAAATAGAAAATTAAATTATATATAAACAATGTCGCGGACACTATATATATTATTTTTAAAAGATGTTATGAGAGCCGTACGCAAAGAATCAAGAGTTTTTAAATCATATTGAAACTCAAAATCAACTATTTACCATTGATACATTTGAGGTCATGTTTCAATACACTAATGTGAGAAAATCATCGGTTTAACTTATGGTTCAAAATAATTCTTAATCAGTCTACAATTCAACACAAAAATATCTACGCAGAACAATATGATTAATGTGGACTTTAAATCTCTAATCCTAGGTTCATGATTAGAAAAAATAAAGACAATTTTTTCTTTTTCCGAAAGCAAATGAGACAGAAAAACAATGAAGCCGATCGATCCATGAAGATCTAAAGTCAATTATAAATTTTGGATATATTAGACACACATCAAAGATGCATGATCCACGGATCCTCAAACATGGTAATATTTCCTCTAAATATAAGTCTATCGTCCCGTAAAATTTTATTAATGCAAAAATGCCATCGTGGAATTAATCGTAATCCGTCCACTCAAGAGCTACCCTCGAGCGAAATGCACCTTGTTCGCCATTATATCCGTATCATGGCGGCGAAGTCCAAGAGAAAGTCCACCCTTTTCCCGACCACCAATTCCTATTTTAAAGTTGATCGGATCCTCATATTAATCCATCTCAAAAAATTTTCGGACTTTTATGATCGCGATGGGGGCTGTATGAAGACGCAGATGCCGATCATTCCCCATGACTTTGGGTGATCGAGCACATAGGTGGTTTACCACTTTACCCGCTTCATCCATCATATCTTTCAATAAACGACGATTTTTGTCCCATTTCTCGAAAAGTGTGCTTTCGCCTGAGGCTGCACGAAACAAAGGTTGGTGCATTTTTCCCAATTAAAAACTTGAGTCGACGATCATACATAGAAAAGATTTGATAAATGTTCATATGATGGAGCCCCATTGAAGAGGATGCTAAGATCCTCGCGGTGGTCGGAGGCCCACCGATTTAAATACAGATATGTGGAAGGCCATGCATCAAGATTGGCCGAACTATAGACTCGAGTTTAGAGAAATTTAAAAAAAAATTATAAAAATTATGCAAGATTTGCTCGACAATCACAATTGAGACAGAGAGCCTATCGCTAGGAAAGCTTTCGAAAAAAAAACAATGAAGAATTTTTACAGATCCCCTCAAACAATTTCAAACCTTTTGAACAAAGAAAATATAAGCAAATGCCCTACTTCTTTTTGGGCGTTTAAAAACTATCTTTAATCAAATCAAAGATCGGGACATGTTGGGCGGGCCAAGAAGAATTGTAATGGATAAAATATAACTCAAACGCTTCCAAATCTTTGTAATTATCATGAGTACATTTACATAATACGAAAAATTGTCGCGATTTGCTCATGAACTTTGGAAAATATATGAAGAAAATCGTCTTTTCCCGATTCTTAGAAAAAAATAAAATAACGATTCGCGAACGAAAAAAACAAGACCGAAGGGGGAAGCGAAAGGCGAACAAACATTTGACAATGATCCCGGGTTAATCACGAAAAGAGATCTGAAAGCGACCAAAAGGGCCTCTCTTTGTGGGAAGAGGTCGAGAAAGTCAAGAAATCCAAATGATTAAATCCCCGAATATGGTCCCGTGGTGGATGTTACCAGCACCAACGTTATCTAACAGACGTAAAAAAGATGGAGATGCGTGCCATGCGTAACATCCATCGTAAAGGTGGCGAAGACATCATCCGGTTCCCCACCTACACACCAAATCATTTTCTCGGAGGGCGATCTCGGCGGGATTATAACTCCCCATAACGACTCCTTAACCATCGAGTGCTCGTCTCCTTGGATTGAAGGTACATCGCCTCTTAGTTGATCTTTGGGGCTTATGCAAACATTTTGTTAGATAATACCGCCGCCCGGATGGAAAAACAAGTTGGGGATTTGAGCGATTATATTGAACCATGTAATCATACTATAATGGGTTTTGGGGAATCAGAACCCCCCCTATGGTATGATTAGGTTAGGAATCGAGCTAGAATCAACTTTGAATTCGGACATTAGGCGAACTAGAATGTTAGATTTTGTAATCGTCGATGTTCGATCCACTTATAACGGGTTTCTAGGTGTCGCCTTTATTCGAGAATTCAAAGGCTGTTCACGATTCTATTGTGTTAAATTTACGACCTGAAGATGGAGCAGGGGGAGTGTAAAAAGGAGATCAAAAGAAGGCTCGAGATTGTTTGCTATCGTGCGTGCGGAAAAGACAGAGTATCGTCAATATGATGGAGCGAACACGGAGATTGATAAGCTGGCAATGAGCAAATATCTCACCGAAAAAGATCTTCCGATTTAACATAAGTTCGACGAGCATAACCATTCATGCGAAAGCACGTATAGGCACGAACATAAACTTCGAGACCAACAAATTCCCCGATCTCCTAGATCAAATGAATATTGATCAGCCGAACGAGCAATCGGACCTAGAGCCTCGCATAGGTTTTGAACCCATGGAGATTGATGATGAGCCCCGAGGATCCATTCAAGACCCTCGGTGGAAGCAAAAAAAAGCAAGGCGACTCTGCTGAGCAATTGGAACCAATCGATGTCGAATTCGAAACGGGACTGAGTTAGAAGTGTTCGTTGGTTGAGATTACGAACCAATCGAATGAAATAATTACTTTCCTTCAAGCAAATTTAGATGTGTTCGCATGGTCACACGAGGACATGGTTGGAATAGATCCGAGCATGCCCCGCTCCCTCAACCTTGATCCAATACAAGCTCCAGTTGTCCAAAAACGTAGAAAATTTAGTCCGGAAAAATATGCGGCGATGAATAGTGAAATCAAAAAGCTGCTCGACAACAAACTGATCCGAGAGGTAAAATGCCCAAGATGGCTTGCGAACCCCATGCTGGTTTCGCAAAACCAAATGGATCTTGGAGATTGTGTATCGATTTCACCGATTTGAATAAGGCATGTCCAAAATATATTTTTCCGATGCCCCACATTGATTATTTGGTTGATAATCTGTTGGGCCATGAACTCATGACATTTATGGATCGTTATTTGGTTATCACCAAATACCAATGCATCCGGACGATCAAAAGAATACAAGATTCTCGATGAAAAGAACATGTCTTGTTGGCAACGCGTGCCATTCGGATTAAAGAATGCCGAGCAACGTATCAACGTTTGGTGAACAAGATGTTCGACGAACACATCGGCCGAACAATCGAGGTATATATCGATGATATTGTGGTAAAGAAATAACATAAGGAAGACCACATCACCCACCTCGCACAAAAACGATTGATATATTGAGGAAGTATAATATGAAGTTAAATCCCAAGAAATGCGGTTTTGGGATTCATTCAGAAAAATTCCTCGGACATATGGTTAGTCAATCGGGATTGATGCAAACCCATCAAAGATTCAAGCAATGCTCGATATCTGCCCCCCCTTAAATGTGAAAGAGGTCCAAAAGTTAACAGGACGATTAAAACCCGTAAATGGTTTTTATATCGCGAAATGGGACAAATGTAAACCTTTCTTTGATGCATTAAAGAAGGGAAATTTCGATGGACCGAGCATTGCCAAAATGCATTTGAATCATTAAAGCAATACCTTGCGGATACTCGGACCTTTGTCTAAGCTATCCTGGCGAACAACT
Organism: Stenogyne calaminthoides; assembly: GCA_037126765.1. Classification (NCBI taxonomy): domain Eukaryota; kingdom Viridiplantae; phylum Streptophyta; class Magnoliopsida; order Lamiales; family Lamiaceae; genus Stenogyne; species Stenogyne calaminthoides. The sequence continues at coordinate 34,834,802 of JBBCBC010000015.1, forward strand.
CTATTTGTATCTTCTTTGCGTCTGAACATCGCGATCGATCTTTGTGCTCGTCTGCTGAGCGAAAGAGACGACACATTTACCCATTTATTATATTAGCCAAGTCTTTAAAAAGCCGAAACTCCGGTATCCTCCGTTGGAAAAATTAGCATCATACGCCGTAATGAGTGTCGCGAAAATTGCGACCATATTTTTTTTTCGACCACTCGGTTGAGGTATTGATTGCGTTTCCATTAGCGCCAAGTCCTCCAATCGACCGAATACTTGAGCGGTTGCTCAAATGGGCGGTGGAGTTAGGGCGATTCGGCATTACTTTCGCTTCCATGAACAAAGAATGAAGGGGCAAGCTATGGCGATTTCATGGTTGAGTTGACATATCCACAAATTCTGATTTAAATTGTCGATCAACCATGGCACATGTATGTTGATGGATCATCAACAAGTTCAAGAGCCGGAGCAGCGTAGTTCTCATCAAATGACTAGGCAACGTTTACAACGACCATTTCGATTTGATTTTCCATTTACAAATAATGAAATTTGAATATGAAGCTTTGATCATTTGGACTACGATGGCAATGACAATGGGAATTCAGAGGTCGATGATCTATAGCGATTCTCGGTGTCGTTTATCAAGTAACGCGCGAGTATGAGGGCGGCGGAATGAACAAATGGCACAATATCAACAACTAGCAAAAGAGTTGCTCGAGCATTTTGACCAAGTATTCATTGAACAATTACCACGATTGGGTAATTAGTTCGCGATGCTTAACACGCTGGCAACAATGAAGGAAAGTGAGCGAACACAATGCGAACATTGTGATCGCGTCACGGCTATCGCCCATCGGTTCGAGTTTGCGATCGCACGCGGATAACAAGCGAACAAAAAAACTGGATGACTCCAATAATGAGTTATTTACAAAAGGGACTTCTCCCGAAAATAAAGCACAAAGCTACTCGCCTCGACATCTGATGCGCTTTCGATATACTATTATAGACGAGCATTTGTACAAAAAAAGCTTCTCACTTCCACTTTTGAAAGTGTGTTACTCACTGAAGAGGGGCGGTATACGCAACAAATCCATGATGGAGTGTCGCGAAATCATCTGTGGGCTCGTCACGCACATAAAATAATCGAGCAAGGTTATTATTGGCCAACCCTTAGAAAGGATTAACTTGCATATGCTCGTCGTGTTATCGGTGCGTCATACATGCTCCACTTCATTCATAGCCCACCAAGAATTAGTATCGGTTTATAGTCCATGGCCATTTGCTAAATGGGGATCGATTTAATCGGCCCATTTCCCTTGGCACATCGGGAGTTAGATATCTTTGTGGTAGCCGTTGATTATTATACTAAATGGGCGGCGAAGCGAGGCAATTGTTAAAATCACCGAACAAAGGATGTGGAACTTTGTTTGGAAAAACATCATCTGTCGATTTGGGCTTCCCCAATCATTGGTCACGGATAACGGCAAACAATTCGATGGAAGTGAATTTAGACAAAATTGTGCTTTCATTTGGGGATAAAAAAAGCACTACTCAACTCCGTATTATCCCCATCAAATGGTCAAGTCGGTTGTCGATAAAATTATCAAGCATACCCTCAAGGCTAGACTTGATAATTCGAAGAGGATAAATTTTGAAGAATTGCTGAAATATTGTGGGCTTACCGAACAACTTTCCGAACATCAACTACGCGAGACCCTTTTGCTTTAGCATTTAGTGCGGAGGGTTGTTATACCCAAGAAAATCAAAATTCCAAGTCATCGAACAATGACTTTTGGAGAGCATATTAATGACGGTAGCCGCTTTGAATTCGAACTGTTGAGAAAAAAGAAGACTGAGGTGATTTCAAGAATGCTATGTACAAAAAGAGATCGAGAGAAGTTTTATAATTCCAAAGTCCGAATCTTGCGCAGTTTCAATGTGGGCGAAGCTGGTTTTAAAAAGCGATCGATGGGGGTACCCAAAGGGTGTGTTCGGTCGAGCATGGGAAGGTCCTTTTCGTAGTCATAGAACGTTTACAAATCGGGCATATGACTTGGAGGACTGAATGGAGTCCCATTTCTTACTCGTGGAACGCGTCAAATTTGAAAAAATATTATCAATAAAAGCGAGCATATTGTTGACCCGACACAATCAACCATTCGGTTCAAAAACGAGTAAGATGATCATAAAAGAAGAATATATTATTTTCGATACTTATCTTCAAGAAAAATCTTTGGGGACAAAGACTATTGATGACAAAGAAGACATGTCACAACGAGTTGTCAATAGAAGATGCGTTATCGGGCGAGTTGACAAGTGGTGGCGACCATGCGAGGATAAGTTAATTTTTAAGCAAGAGTCACAAAAAGCCGGACGAAATAAAGAGCTAGCACCAACTATCTATGCGGACTAGCTTGGGGCGCTTCTATAAATAGGGGCATACTTATACTTAAGAAAAGCGGGGAAAAAAAGAAAGAAAGAAGATGAAGAAAAAAAAAAAAAAAAATCTGCGATTCTCGGAAGGAAGACGGTTTAGTATGCCCCCAGACGTAGAAGAATCCAAATCTCGATTCAAGAATCGATTAGTTTGAATTGAGCATCTGTCCGACATCTGAGCTTTTTACCTCACATTAGGTTGCGAAGCACGTTGAAGCCCGTTCTCGGACTCAAGATGCTCGGAAGAGTCATGGTTGCCACTCCCGTTACTTTATCGCTTCGCGATGACATAGCCATAGTCACCTATGAATCCCCAAAATCTCCTCCGGAAGGGAGGGATGTCATAGAGTCCGCCCAAAATAAGATGCCGAATCTTGATGCTCGCATCTACCTGAGAGGACGGAATGGTCGCGAAATGAAGTTTTTGCTCGCGCCCTATTTTAAGCGAAAGGCGAGAATCTGCGCCACATGCTCATGCTCATGACGCCAGATAACCACAACTTGTCCAGGGAGGGACAAAAGCTTATCTTCTTCTTTGCTTGAGCATGTTACAAAAAAGAAAGAAAGGTAGACGATGTGTACCACATCCTTGTCAACATCAATTCCGCGGACAAGGTGAGGCGGTTCGTGTCTACTCAAGACAGATTTAAATTCAAAACCCCCGTCCGATAAACAATAGTTGTGTAATAGATAGTCTTCTTGCGAACGATGTAATAGAATACAAAGTGTTGCAAAAAGAAAAAGAATGATATATGTACTTTTGTTAAGCTAAAGATTTTCTAGTTCGAGCCTATTTGAGGTCGCAACCCTAATGGGACGACCTTAACAAAGAAAACGAACGAGCCCAGTCTATGTTCACCGACGAACGAATAAATTCGATTCGATTCAAAAAAAAGCGAGTAATGGGTACGCTAGTCGATCATGTATAAGCCGACTAGTACTTACAGATACCGAAGACGGCGGGTGATCGAAATCGTGGGTCGCAGACTAAATAAGACGACCCGAGTAATGAAGTGATCGCACCTAAATAAGACGATCGCGACTAAGAAAGGGGGTTCATAAAGTAACCCATCCGGTCGCACCTAAATAAGACGATCAACCGATTGCAACATCAATAAGACAATCAAAACCGAAAAGAAGTCGAGAGGCGGGCATAGTAAAACCCAATGTTCGAATTCATTCGAAGAAAAGAGGCAAAACCCGGAAAGCAATAAAAGCGAACGTAAAAGCAACAAAGAAAATATCGTGCAACACAAGTATCAACATTCATCCTCAACAAAGCGAGGTTAGAGAAACAATTGAATATGAAATTCATTTGTTCAATTGATTGAAAATATTCGGACAAAAGAAAAAGTATCAACAAGAAAACACTAAAGATATATTGTTGAATTAAAAAGTGAAGAAGACAAAAATTACACAAGTCTTGCAAAGAAAAAAAGACATCAAGGCATAAAGTCAAAATTAGGGGTAGATGGAAGAGAAATGTCGAACACATTATGTTCGGTCCCAACAAGCAACCGTGATGTCCGCATCGATGCTCGATGGGAGGCGCGTTTTGCTCGATTCGGAGGTTCTTGCTCGTCTCCGTACTTGATTGATCCCGCATCCAAGATGAAGATTTTGATCGGCAACCTCGAGAGCAATAATGTCCGAAGTTCTCCTCTTCATCCCGGAATTGATCGTCAATTTTGATCCCTTCGGGAAGAATCGGAAAAAGTCACACGCACCATTCAAATCGACATTGGGAGGTTGCGATCCGGAGGGTTATCAACCGTCTTCTTGAAAGTCGGATATGAGGGGGGCAATTTGCTCATTTGTTGAGTGTGTGGCGAAACGGATCGAATAAAGATCTCGGCAAAATCGCAAATATCTGAAAATTAGACATGGAGTCAATGTATTAGCTGTAAATCATGCGACTTAGAGTTTTCAAGGCCTAAACGATGTTAGTCTCTTCAAAGAACGATGAGTTTGTTGGCCAAAGTTCCCCCTCTCACTTTCCATTTTTTCAACACCGGCCGAAGTTTACGGCTCGGCATTCATTTCTTCTTGAGCCGCCATTATATTGAACACCTCCTCCCCGAGACCCGATTCATTACCTCTCTTGTGTAAAGCATCCTCTTGAGCTAAGCGAGCATCCTCTTGAAATTGGCGAGCATCCTCCTAAGCCCGTTGGGCGCCCGACATCTTAAAAACAGGTTTGATCTGAGCAATTTGGTTCATCCGGACCCCTGTTACAACCGATCACTTTGTCTTGAAGTTCTAATCAAAGCCAAATAATTGGCTTGGATGTTAATGACCGAGCATAAAAAACTCAAGAGCGACCAAAAGATCGACCACTGACAACCACCCCAAAACGCATAGTTTCCAAGGGGTGGGACCCGTCATGAACTCCTCCGATCGATGAGTCCACGCTCGAGCGAAGTCGACAAGCTTTTTGAACATGCTCCCGACACGCCACGAACTTTCATGTAACACTCGGCGAGCAAAAAAGTAATTTTTAGGTCGGGCATTATGCGGCAACTGCTCAACCTACAAGATATACATATTTGACTAAGTGAGAATAGAGATATCGACCCGAACCAAAAAGTGCATACGAGCGAGCAAAATGTACCGCCACACGAGCCGATCCCATCCCAGAATGACTTATCTTCGGAGATCGAGCTCGGAGTCTATTGGAGTCCAAGATCGAGGTCCAAATTTGAGGAGAAGATGTGCCAACTTCCATTTCGACAATCATGAAATGGGACCAACAAGCGCGGCCGCTTCGTCGCCGACCAGTGTGGGGTCCGGAGTCGCACTGATCGGTCTTGTTTGAGTTTGCTCGGTTGGCCCCTCGCTCGATACTTTGTTCGCTCGGGCCTGTTAACCAGCCCGCGTCGGCGATCTCCACCCTTGGTCTTTTTCGTGGTGGAGTTTGTTCGCCCGACCCGTACTCGGTAGAGCACGGAGGCCTCGAACTTGATTCTCCAGACCGAATGAGGGTCGTTTGGCCTCTTTCGCCTCCCCCCTCTGCACATTATTTGAGCTTCTCGCTCAGCTTGAATCCGAGCAAGTTCCTGTGGCCTTTTTCTTCGAGCCATCTCAGTGTGTTCAGACGTACTCACAGCGATGGTCACAGCTGGAAAAGCTATAGATAAAGCGAAATCAGAATCAACGAGTGACAAATGAACAAAAAAGACCGCAAGACTTGTACAAAAACAAAAGATAATCCTTACCGGAAGGATCAACAGCAACAAGATGGTGAGGAGGCACGAACAAACCTCCTTTCTTTCTTTGTTCGGCAGTGTTCAAAGTTATCACGGATCTTTCTGAACGGGGTTCTAGATCGATCTGCCAAACGCCTTTGAAATAAATCGCCGTTTGTCTCCTTATCCGTCGCGGGCCGAATCTCAAAAATAAAAAAGTGAGTTAAAATCGGTTCAAATTGAAGAATGAAAGTTACAAAATCACTTACTTGGTACACCAAAGTCGGTGGGGAATATCAAAACGAGCATTTGCTTCGACTTCCAGAGGCCGGGCTTTTCAATCCCCCTACGAACCGAAATTCTCTTTCCGGTCACTAATTTTGTTCGCACATCCTCGATAATTTTGCACTTGGCGTTAGCTTGCATAAACAACCACCCATGTTTAAGCCCTCCGGACGAAGTCAAGTGCACTAACCGAGCAAGTTCAAATTTTTCCAGGATAATACCTTGGTTTCATTTTTTGCGAACAACGTCAAAAAACTCATGACCATATGCCATCCATTCGGTTTGAGTTGTGTAATGGAGATATTCCATTCCACGAGCAAACGGGTAATTGCTTGGGATGGAGAGGAAATCGAAGTCCAACCTCCATGGTGTCCAAATTCACGGACAACACAACCCTCGGGGGTTGGTCGGCTCGCTTCATCGGGACCGGTGCCCGAAAAAAGACATCCTTAGGGGTTTCATAAATTATGCAAACCGTGGCGAGCATATCTACATCAATTATGCTTTCGCCCGTTTTGCTCATTGGTACTTTCGTTCTCTACACTAATCCTATGAGGTTGTTAAGGCAAGCCAAAATTATAACGAGCATTATACTCGCTATATGTTGGATCATGAGAACACCAACAGTATACCAAGTTCGGAGTTTTGCCCACCATCTACACCTATGTTCGATTCGACTAAATTTGCGATTCTTAAAATTTCCCCCCAAAGAAAAGATCATTTCTATCTACATCAACATTATCAATAAATTACATAGACCTAATTTGAATTTGGGGCGAAGAATTATAATCGAGAATCGTCCGACGAATCATTACGGGGTAAACCCTGTCCCACTCCGATTTGGGCTTTATCGAGTCGGAAGAAAGAAACGGTAAATGGTTGCGAAATTGCCAATCTTAATCTCGAATTCGAGGCATTTTGCCTCCGATGTACTTACATTATAACGGGGATTCTACTAATGGGGAAGGTGAAGGGAACTATAATGGTCGGATTGAACAGAGGAATTGACAAGAGGCCATGATTATAAAGTAGAAGAAAGAATCTGTGATTACATTCAATGATTTTCTTCGCCGAACAATGAATCCTTCACGAAACTTTCGAATCGGAAGACGATAGAAGAGTAGAGGAAAAAGGAAAAATTTTTAAAGTGGAGAAATATGATTTAAATAAACACGGTACTAATTCAAGTTTATTGCTGCAATTGAGCGATGCCAAACATGGCCCAATCAGTTTTTAACGGTAAGGCCCAATGTAGAATACAAAAATTCCATTTGGGGGTATTGTTGTGTTCGATATAATAAATCGAATTAATCGAACATCAAAAGAGTGACACGTAATGTTTGAATATAATAATCATGCGGTGGATGAGTTACTTTTTGTTAAGCCAACTGATCGATTGTTGCTCGAATTTCCCTACAAACAAACATAACCGGTCGGATGTTCGAACTCAAATCTCGCGAAGAACTGTCTTTAAAAGCGAGCGAAAAGTCCAACCGAACAAAAGATTAATTTCGACGATTGACGGCGTTTGCTCAAAGATCAATCTAGAAGATGAAGTCGAAACGCGTTAGCAACACCAACGGAGTTCTTGCATGATCCAAAGAATCCAAAGACATCTTTTACCAATCCAAATTTCATGCTTGACGAAAGACGATAAATGGAAGAAAAAAGAAAAAGAAAGGGTTGGTTCACAAAATAATCCCGGAAAAGATAAATTACAAAAAATCCCCCGAGAGGTGAGGAATGGAACGTAAATTAGAGTGTTCATCCACATATATGAAAAAACCCTAGAACTCATTCGATAACTCAGATCGATTCATCTTAAATAAAGATGTATCAAGAACTGTGCGTGTAAAGCTCATAATACTACATCTCGGCTTGGTATGCCCCGGAGTAGTCATATATTATTTAACCCGGTCAACAAATTCATCTTATTTACTGTTTATTTTACATGTATATGTTTTGTTTGTGAGTTGTAATTAAATTAGCCACATAATATTCATCAACCGAAACGACTCGCGACAGGGTTCATTATTTAGTGTTTAGGGTGTGGATGGTTCACCCGGCCCGAATATGTCATGATTTAGAGCGATTTTATAGTTTTTCATATATGAAAATTTTCACACTAGATCTACTCATATATCATATACTCCCTCCGTCTCGGAAGACTGCGCCAACTTTTCGGCTCATAGATTAAGAAAAGTTGTTTTATGGGGGTAGTAAGTGTGTATGAGGGTAATAAGTGTGTATGTAAAAGTAATAAGTGTCTATTTTTAGATATGCAAAATTTTATTGGACAGACAAAAAAAAAAAGTGTGCTAAACTGGGACGGGAGTATTTTTGGATTTATTCAAGTTATACGAGATGAATTTCATTTGGCATGACAATTGACTTTATGAGTTTATGGAGCCTCGTGCCAAGTGTGTGTGTATATATTAGAGGAAAATTGATATGATCTATATATATACTTAATCGGAAATTCGTCTAATGTTAATTGACAATATTTATAGTTTGGGAAACATCTATTTTCAATATGACAAAGTCTAGTATGAAAATTTTCATATATGAAAAAACTTTAATTTACAACTAAATTTTATAATTGGTGAAGGTAAGACAAAATTGAGTGGTTCATGGTTCGCTCGGCCAAGTGGTTCATGGTTCACCCGGCCTGAATAGATCATAATTTAGAGTTCATTATTTAGTGTTTAGGATGTAGATGGTTGATTTAGGACAATTTTATAGATTTGCATACATGAAAATTTTCACACTAGACCTACTCTTTCAATATTAAGATACACCATGAGACCGTCTGATCACAGTGAAACGGTTGACGCTTTAACATTTTGAAATTTGTGGGTGTGATTTGTGATAGATTGTACCCCGTCTCATATAAATTTTTGTCTTCAATATTTCTTTTCAACAACTTAGGATATATAGCAAATAGCCTCCAGTTTCGTTTTTCTTTTTCTTCTACGTATGTTAGTTTCTAATTGTTGCGCTTGACGAGTGGCGATCAGACCGATCCAACGAGTAGAGCCAACCTGCTTTTAAAACCTGATGTTTGACGTGACCTGCGCACATGATAATTTTCAATTTTTTTAAACGTAAAAGGAAACAAAGTGGACACAAAATTATCAAAATTTATGGACATTGGTGGATTAAATTTTAAAAGTCAGAATAGGACTAAAACTATGTTCACCAAGGGACTAATTAAAATTGATATTTTTAATATGGGGCATGCCTCCCCGGAATTTAAATTTTTTAGTATTGTATTACTTAATAAATTTAAAGAGGCACACTTGCATGAGATAATCTCATGCATGAGACGGTGCATAAGTTGAACATTGACACTTTAACACTTTGAGATGGATGGGTGTGATTTATGTTAAGTTGTCTTCACATTTCATGCATGAGACCGTCTCATACGAGTCTTTGTCAAATTTAAAATATCATAGAAATATAAAAAAGTTGTGTTTTGTTTGAATCTTTAATAATTACTTTATTAGTATGTTGGTGCATGTATTTTAAAATATCAACAATGAAGTGATTATGCAATAATTGCAAAATATGAAGAACTAAAGAAATAGAAAATTAAATTATATATAAACAATGTCGCGGACACTATATATATTATTTTTAACTATGTTATGAGAGCCGTACGCAACAATCAAGAGTTTTTTAAATCATATTGATACTCAAAATCAACTATTTACCATTGATACATTTGAGGTCATGTTTCAATACACTAATGTGAGAAAATCGGTAGTTTAATTTATGGTTCAAAATAATTCTTAATCAGTCTACAATTCAACACAAAAATATCTACGCAGAACAATATGATTAATGTGGACTTTAAATCTCTAATCCTAGGTTCATGATTAGAAAAAATAAAGACAATTTTTTTTCTTTTTCCGAAAGCAAAATGAGACAGAAAAACAATGAAGCCGATCGAGAATGAAGATCTAAAGTCAATTATAGAATTTTGGATATATTAGACACACATAAAGATGCATGGAAACGGAATTCTAAAACAACGTAATATTTCCTCTACAATATTTCTAGCTAGTCATAAAATTTTATTATAGGATGATGCAGCGGGGGCATAATCGTAATCTCCATCATCCCTTGTGCACATGCAGCAGGGGCATAATCGTAATCTGTATCATCGTGGTGACCGTCCACCCTTTTCTTGAACCACATGCACCCAATGGATATAAAGTTGATATTCATGGCCATTATTAATCAATCTCGAAACTTTGAGTTGTGAATTTAGTACAACACTTGGAATGTATGAAGAATTTCTTTAATTAGATATTTAGAGGTGATATATGAATTAATTCTGAGGAAATATCAACAATAAACTGCACATATTTATAAGGTTTGAGAAAAGTGGTGGCATGAGGCTGCACGTGGAGAATATGTGCAAAACTCCACGTCAGAAACTTGGGTGGAAAATTAAGTTTTGGGAGTGGGTTTTTGTGTGTGAAAAGTTGGGTGCCATATGCAGGGCGAACGCAAGAATTAAACCCAGGTAGGGCACCGATTAAAAAAAATTAATAGTAAATTTATACTAATCTCAAAAATTTTAATTATAGAATAGATTTTGTGTGAGCAATTTTACAACATAATTTAAAAATGACGCTTTAACACTTCAAAATGAATGAATACCAATTAATTTGTGTTGGTTACTAAATTTACAAACGATCTCGAGCAAGAATTTTTCTATAGATTAAAAACAATTAAATATGAAATAAAATATAAAAATTTATAACATTGAAGAAACATTACTCTATTCACATAACTTAACAAATAAATTTGTTTGACAATTATATATGAAATAAAATATAAAAATGTATAACATTGTAAGAAAAATTACTCTATTTACATAACTTAGCAAATAAAAGAATTTATATATTTATTCGAAGCTGCACTGAAAATGAAAAATGTTAGATTAAGATTGATTGCCAAAAGTGGAATTTCGAAAAATAAATAATTAAAAAATGTTATATTGATTGTCAAAAGTGGGATTTGAACCCACGGTGCTAAGCAATTACATAGGCCTACTTACCATTGGGCCAAATCTCATATACAGAATTATTCAAATGGATATAATATATTACACTATAAATTTCAGGTGGGGCACTTGCCTCACCTTGCCCATATGTAGCTCCGCCAGTGGCCATATGGTTAAGTTTGTGTATTGTGAGGGCCTAGAAATCTTGAAAAAGTGGGACATGATTTCATTCTACATGCATGCATATATACACAATTATTTTAAAAAAAAGGTGGAATATATTCATTTATGTTAATTTTGTAACATCAATTAATTTTTAGAAGTGAAAAACTGATGCTGGTTGTTGGGTACGAGATTTGGTATGACCACATTTCGGACCCAACGTGTATCTGGATCAAATCACTGGGCTTTTTAGTGGGCTTTGGCCTTTAAACTGTTTATCCTAGAAAATAGTGAAGCCCAACAAGTAATCCAATATATATATATATATATATATATATATATATATATATATATATATATATATATTGAATTTATAGTGACCAAACTAATCCACTTTTTAGATAAGACAAAAACTCGTATGAGACGGTTTCATACATAAAATGAGATATAAATTAACACAAATCAACACGTATTATTTCCAAAGTATTAAACCTCTATGCTCAAACTATGATCTGTCTCACAATAAGACCGTATATTATTAATATAACTATAATTAAATAATGCAAGCTACATCTACAATCAATTTACTTATATAGTATTAGTAACAGATATAAAACACTAATTATTGTTTGCATCAGGTGCACCGTGCACAGTTGACTATTGTAATTGGTATCACTAATGGTAGATGGTCTCTCGTAAACATATCCAAAGGTATTAGTTGACTATTGTAATCGGTATCACTAATGGAATGTCGTGTCTCATAAACACATCCAAACATATTAGTTGACTATTGTAATCGGTATCACTAATGGAATGTCGTCTCCCGTAAACACATCCAAAAGTATTAGTTGACTATTGAAATCGATATCACTAATGGAATGTCGTCTCTCGTAAACACATCCAAAGGTATTAGTTGACTATTGTAATCGGTATCACTAATGGAATGTCGTCTCTCGTAAACACATCCAAAGGTATTAGTTGACTATTGTAATCGGTATCACTAATGGAATGTCGTCTCTCATAAACACATCTAAAGGTATTAGTTGACTATTGTAATCGGTATCACTAATGGAATGTCGTCTCCCGTAAACACATCCAAAGGTATTAGAATCGGTATCACTAATGGAATGTCGTCTCTCGTAAACACATTCAAAGTTATTAGTTGACTATTATAATCGGTATCACTAATGGAATGTCGTCTCTCGTAATCACATCCAAAGGTATTAGTTGACTATTGTAATTGGTATTACTAATAGTAGATGGTCTCTAGTAAACACATTCAAAGATATTAGTTGAATATTGTAATTGGTATTACTAATGGTAGATGGTCTCTCGCAAACACATCCAAAGGTATTAGTTGACTATTGTAATAGGTATCACTAATGGAATGTCGTCTCTCGTAAACACATCCAAAGGTATTAGTTGACTATTGTAATCAGTATCACTAATAGAATGTTGTCTCTCGTAAACACATTCAAAGGCATTAGTTGACTATTATAATTGGTATCACTATTGGTAGATGGTCTCTCGTAAACACATCCAAAGGTATTAGTTGACTATTGTAATCGGTATCACTAATGGAATGTCCTCTCTCGGACACACATCCAAAGGTATTAGTTGACTATTGTAATTTGTTTTAACAAATGGCAGATGGTCTCTCGTAAACACATCCAAATGTATTAGTTGACTATTGTAATTGGTAGTGGTAGATGCTCTCTCGTAAATACATCCAAAGGTATTAGTTGACTATTGTAATCGGTATCACTAATGGAATGTTGTCTCTCGTAAACACATTCAAACGTATTAGTTGACTATTGTAATCGATATCACTAATGGAATGTCGTCACTCGTAAACACATCCAAAGGTATTAGTTGCTATTGTAATCGGCATCACTAATGTAATGTCGTCTCTCGTAAACATATAATTGCATTGAATTATGCAACTTGTTTACGTTGAACCGTACAACTATTAATATGGGAAACAAGTTGTACAGTTCAGTGTAATAAGTTGTACATTTCAATACAACAAGTTGCATAATTCTAAAATATACTAGAGTGTAGGGTGCACTCGATGCACATGAGACTCACAAGATATATAAAATATGAAATTGAATACAAAATTTAAAACGCATACGAATCAAAATGAAATCCATGGTGGGGTTGAGATCTAGCACTCTGGGTAAAATATGTAGTCCAAAATAAGTAAAAGGTGAAAAAGGAAAATTGGCTCCAGTAAAGATAAGGTGGATGGAATACACAAGTTTCTTTTACAATGAATTACCACTTTCATGTGTCAATGCAATATTTTCTAACCCCCAAAGTTTTGGAGTATCCTAATTAGGTAAGGGGACATTCCATGATCCCAACATCAAACATGGATATTTTTGTCATTTTCTTGAATTTTCTTAAATTTCATAGGGGGGATGTAATGATAAATTAAATTACTCGAGGTTGGAAGCTATTATGTCTCTATACTATGGATCTCATGAGGATTTGTTAGAATAGGGTTAATTACTTTCTAATCATTTTTGACACTTTCTAAAAATGGATCTCATGAGGAATGCCTTCAAATTAGAAGAGTTGTGAAGGCGAGTTTAAAAAATATGCCCTTTTTTAGATGGTACGAAGAATGTCTTCAAATTAGAAGAACAATGAAGAAGAAAATCGCATAGAATTATATATCAGCAAAATGAAACGAGGTGCACATAAAATTTGGTGGGCGCAACCCAATATTATTTTAGTCAGAAAGTATAAATTTGATTTATGAAATATATTGGGCATAATATGAATGTAATAAAGGTGCAATTAGTGCAATTACATTCAATTTTAATTTGAATGAACCATGAACCCTAAACTCTACACCCAAAATTCTAAATTATGAACCCTGAATCTTAAATCATGATCAATTCGGGCAGGATGAACCATAATCATTCGGACCGAGTTCTGGCTCAGGTCGGGTTGGGCCCGATTAAAAAAAAAAGGATTAAGATCCAATTGCTTGCACCAATTTAGAATTGATAGAAAGGGTACACACAAGAATTTGCAATGTAATAGACTATCTTTATAAAAAAAACAACATGGTAAACAATTGCAAAATGATTTTTCAATCAAGGATACCTTTTCTTATTTCTAAATGTCACATATAGTTCGAAAAAAAGTTGTGACGAATGTAATATGTTGGAAATAAGCCGGAGTTTGGAACTAGTTTTGAGTAAAGTTTATTTAACACACAGCACTCTAAATCTAAAATTTAAACCAATCCCATCATATTTTGGATAGTTTTAAAATGTAAAAAAAAAAATTATATAGACATGGTTCATGCTATGAACCTTATTTTTTAATTCATGATATTTGAACTTACTCAGTGTATAATAGGGTCAAGTTTAGTAATATAAAAAATTTATTGAAAATGAATAAAATAATTCAAATTTAGAGTATAGACTTAATTTATGAGAGATTAACTCAAGAGTGCCACTAAACACACCCCAAAATCCTCTAAACACACCACATTTGTTAAACACACCCCAATAAAATTTAAAAATTAAATTGTATTACTAAACACACCCCATTTATTTCCTATTATATCCTTACTCTATTAAAATTGAGATATAACACTTTCCTACCTTTTATTTTTTTCATTAATATTTCTCCTAAAAAAATTATTTAATTCTTTCGTATTCATTAATTTTTTATAAAAAAATTCTTAGAATTTTATATAAATTCAGAAATATATTATAAAAAAATCAACTATTTTTTTCAAACATAAATATATTCAAAAAATTAATTTAAAAAAATCTCCAAAATCATAAAAAAGGCTAAATACAAAATAAAAATATTAAAAAAAATCAACTAAATTAAAAAAAAAAAAAAAAATTAAAAAACTGATAAAATTAAATAAAATCTGTAAAATATTTAAAAAAAACATATAAATCTAAAAAATAATTAAATTAAAAAAAATCAGTAAACCTAAATAAAATCTGAAATTTTTTAATTAAATTAATTTTGGAGATTTATTTTATTTTTAATAATTTATTTAGTTTTAATTTTTTTTATATTTTCTTAACTTACTTATTTTTTAAGATTTCGTTGATTTTTATAATATTTTAAAATTTTAATTTAATTTTTTATATATTTTTTTTTTTTTTGCTTATTTGATTATTTTAATTTATTTTTTTCAAAATTTTCAATTATTTTTCTATGTATAAAATTTAAAAAATTAGATGGACAAAAAATAAAGGACCAATTAAAGTGACAAAAAATTTAGAAGACTAAAATTAAAGTAAATAAAACTTAAAAGATAAATAATTTTATATAGGGTAAGTTAATAATTCTATATATATATATATCTATTTTTATCTTAAAATTTATTGGGTGTATTTAGAGGAATTTGGGGTGTGTTTAGTGACACTCTTAACTCAAATATATCCAGATAATTACAAGGTGAGAGAGCCACCCGCCTCAGTGAACTAAGTTGTGGACCATATTATTTTAAAATAAAAATAAAATTGTGGACTTATGGTCCATTAGGACCACAACTCCCCTTGAAATTAACATCCAACCCTTTTGAATCATTGTATTATATACCACGATTGATTACATTAGCATGTTGCATCATATGCATTATTGCATGTATTGTGCTAGCTTGTACTGTATGCATTAATGTATAGTACTATATTTTATACTAATACATATAATATACTATGTTAATGTGCTGTTGAACATTTTGTAACATAAAAAAAAATCGAACTATTTGTAACTACGATTTCCCTGAAATAAATAGTAATGCTAGAGCGAAAATGGTCATGTTAGGAAGCGAAAAATCAATTTAAAAAAATATATTCTACACATAGAATGAAAAAAAAAATTAAGAGGAGCGAAAAACATTTTATTATATCTACTTAGTTTGACACTAAGTGATTTTAATTTTGGAATATGTTTAAAACATTTTATTGCAACTCTTAAATGATTTTATGGCTCCATCACTGCTTCCGATATTGATAGGTCTAGATTGAATAGATGGATGTCAATTTAAGTCTTAGTATGTGCTTTATTTTCAAAACGAATATAAATTCAACAAAAATGGAATTTGGTCCAAGGTGAATATTATAACATTTTGATGGATTGTCACTTAATTATAAGATTTAAGGGTACGTTCGTTTTGCGACTATCCCGGCGGACTTTGAACTTTACAATCTTAAATTCCCATTTATTTTGAAACTTAAAGTAAGGATTTTTTAATCCTATTTTACCTCATAATCTACTACTACTCTACTTTTTATTCTCTCAATACGCTCACACCATCTGTTTTTTTATTCTCCCAATACACTCAAAATAATATAATAATATCACATCAATCATCTTTTTCACTATCCTACCCTATAAAATCCCATAACAAACATACATTTTAACTATTCATCAAAATTTTGAAATCCTAGGATTTCAAAGTCCGAATTTCTCACGTTCACTATAAGCCCAAAACTAACATACCCTAATTGAGGGTATGAAATGGAGTGAGTATAAAAAATAAGTTGTCATCTAAACTCTCGTTCAAAGATTGGATTTCAAATTCAAGAATGTAATTGATTTATCTTTGTAATCACTTTTTAAATTCTGGATATATCTTATATTAATAAAATTCCTTTTATTCCATGAAAAAAACTATGTAATCTCAAATCCAATCCAATTATTGTATATAATTGGGGGTGAGTGTTGGAGTTGTGAAAACTCTTAAAAATAAATTCACTTATGTGTAGTAGGGGACCTGGTAACCTAGTGAGTGACACAATAGACCAACTTCAATATGAATAAAAGCAATAAATGAGGCTCCATTCTTGAGCAACTTGAGCCTCATAGATTTGGTAGCAAAATCAATTAGGTCCAATCATAAAGGACCACTCTCTTGATTTGGGGTTCCCCACTATTAAATGCACAAATCTAACCCAACTCCCTTCACATGTTAAGCTTACTTATCATTAATATTACATCCGGTCCATTTTAATGACAATTAAGGGGGTGTTTGCAAAAACTTTTAAGTGATTATAGTATCCTAGAATTGTGTGTATAAGCATTTTGGAAATGTTTTTTTTATAAAGAAATTTTAAATAAGTTTTATAAGTTAGAAGTTTGAAAAGAATTGTGTTTTTAGTAGTTTATTAGTTTTTCTTTAAAACTTTTAACCTTTTTTGCAAACACTATCAACTTTTCTTTGAATTTTTTTACAAACATCATCAACTTCTATTATTAATCACTTTTCTCATAATCACTAATTTTAATCACTTCTTTAAAACCTTAAATTTTTGCAAACACCCCCTAAGAATATTATGGACTACTAATTAAGAAAGTTATTAAAATAACAATAATATATGTATAACGTAACCTGCAAGTGTTGATCAGGTGGTGTAGGTTTGAAATTTAAGAATGTGTTTCTTTTTAGGTCTCATGTTCGAATCCCTTCAGGTGCGACTAACTTTTGAGATGGGTCAGTCCATACAGAGCTTTAGCTCCACTTGAAGTGGGGAAGAGTGCGACCAACTCTTGAGATGGACCAGTACATACGGAGCTTAGCTCTGGCTTGAAGTGGGAAGAGTTGACCAAGTGGTGTAGACTTGGAACTTAAGAGTGTGCTCCTCTCTAGGTCTCATGTTCGAATCCCCTCTAGTGCGATCAACTCTTGAGATAAGTCAGTCCATACAGACCTTAGTTCTGACTTGAAGTGGAGCCCCCGCTAGTGGATTTTGATCCCCCGAATCAGTCGATCTTTGAACCGGATATCGATCGAGTTATCAAAAAATATGTATAACTTGTTTGTATTATCCTTTTATTTACATTGACTCAACTAAATTATCGTCTCACTGCGAGCGAGACCGTCTCACTCATAAGATGTATGGGTAACATTTTTCAAAAATAGGTATAAAAATGACATTTGTGCATAATTCCCATGGAACAAAGTATATAAATGACCTCTTTTTTTGTTAAGGAAACTAAAAAAATGATAATTTTAGAATGTTGCATTTGTGGCTTTACAAATTGAGTCAATTATAATAACTACATATGAATTCTTTGAAGTGACCATACACTATATTAGATTGCAAGATTAGGATGACAGAAGTCTTATAAAATACCCAAAGTGGTCCCTATAATTGTTAATATTCCATTTGTTTCTGTAGACATCTGATCTTGTAGACCCTATTCAAGCTTCGAAATTCCACACGATGTGGACACTTGACTTCAGTATCTTCACCATTTCATTCTAATATTTTAATAAATTCTTGGTCATTAAATTTCATTAAACTCTTAAAATTAAAACAAACTAGGGTTAGGAAAGAGACAGAAAATGATTTGATCAGATCAAACCGTTCCTCAATTAATATCTGGGCCTTACTTTAAAGAGTATTCATTTGAACATGTTTAACAAAGCCAAAAAAAAAATTATTCACTTCGTTAGCTTGTAAACATATTTTTTTAGTGAACTTGTGAGATAATTCGTATAAAGGCAAATTCTTCTGTGCACAATTTGCACCAATTTTGATTTGGTGCAATTGGATTTCAATTCGATTTTTTTTAAATTCTTTTTACCGGGCACGATCCGAGTAGTTCATGGTTCACTCGGCCGACTGGTTTATGGTTCACCCGGCCCATATAGGCCATGATTTAAGATTCATGATTTAATGTTTAGGGTGTAGATAATTCATTCAAATTAAAATTGAATCAAATTGCACCTGCACACAAGTGTCATTCTTCGTATAAATTGTATTCAATAATTTGACTTTAATGCACAATTTCATGCTTAATATTTATTATAAATAAATAAATTGTGATAAACTCAAATTAATATCTATGTACGTAGTACTATAAATTTATAATAAGCGCAAAATGCAAAAATAAAATAAAATTTTAATGTTTTAATTATAATAATTTCTTTTTTTTATTATGTGTAAATATAATTATAAAGTATAGGTTTATTTTTTAGGAACGGAAACTAGTGTATGTTTTTTGGGAAAATGCTAGGTTGTGTGTGCGCGCGTGGTTTTTTTATTTTTTCTAAAGTATGTATTGGGTCACTAATTAGTGTATAATCTTTTAGCTGGACTATGCACATCATGATTAGGGTTCAAGTTTTGATCTCCATATACATTAATATGTGGTTGTGACAAATCATGATTCTAATCAATTGATGTTTTAGACATTTCTCACATTTTTCGAATGTCGGAAAATTTATTGATGAATATATTTTAAAATTACAATTATTAATAGATATAAATGATTACATATATATATAGGTATACTTGCATTTTTAAGTGCAATTTTAATTATATGTGCAATTTCATTTGTATTTATTAGTAATTTGCATTAAAAAGTTGTACCTATTAATAATTTTCCTTTGAAAATTAAGGATACGAGTTTGGTAAAAAGATTAATAATAACGAAGATATACTATTTATTATTGTACAGCCAATTTTAATTTCATTTTTAAATCTTAAAACATCAGTTTTTAGGATTGGGGGAGTAAAATTATTGATTAAATTTTGATATAAGCGTTGACTCTCTATTTAAAAGCCACCATCAATTTTTCACCTTAATAGTAGTAGGATTTATTCTCGAGTTGGTACGATGTGAAACTTGTTCACCGTGAAACTAATTTTTTTTTTACAGGCATACTCTTTAGTAATGCAAATCACACACTTTAATAATATAAGTCACACCCTTCAGTTATCACTACGACACTCTATGCAATAATATAAGTCACACCCTTCATTTTTATGAATAATACTCTTTATAATAAAATGTCACACTCTTTATAGTAAAAAATCACACTTTTTAGTAATATAAGTCACACTCTTTAACCAGTTTCACTGTAAAACTTGTTCACCCTATACATTGTCATTATTCTCTCGGAACCCACCAACTGCTTTAACTTTTAATTAAAGTTAATGCTTAATGTACTTTAAACAGTAGTGTACTAATATTTATTTTCAATTGTATATTCTTCGAATATTTCTATAAACAATATAAATGAAACAGACAAAAGAATACTCCATCCCTTCCACATTAGTTTTCACACTTTCCTTTTTGATTTGTCCCATATCAGTTTTCACACCCTAAAATGAATATCTTTTACACAGTTTTTACTCACAAAAAAACACACTTATTTATCTATATGTCATTACTTTATGCAAAAATCACATTTTCCTTGGTTTGCGATCCCAGATCATTGTGAAAACTGATCTCGACGGAGGGAGTACTATGGAGTAACATTTTGCAGCTTCCCCAAATATATGTTGAAACATCATACCCAAATTTCTATTGTATTGTTCATTTCATGTTTTATTATTTTTAATGCACGCTAATTGTATTATGGTTTCATTATTAACATATATTATACATTTAAAGCAATTGAAATATAAAATTATTATCATGTCAAATGTAACTTAGCTTAACTCAAAAGATGAGAAAATATAAACCTAAAAAGATTGCATCATATTCAT
The DNA here is from genome assembly GCA_037126765.1 of Stenogyne calaminthoides. Taxonomy (NCBI): domain Eukaryota; kingdom Viridiplantae; phylum Streptophyta; class Magnoliopsida; order Lamiales; family Lamiaceae; genus Stenogyne; species Stenogyne calaminthoides. The sequence continues at coordinate 34,855,354 of JBBCBC010000015.1, forward strand.
ATGTAATTTTGATGTTTTATTTAATATTTCATTATTCAGATGAATTGACCCAAATGATAAAAAATAATTTACGACCAGTAATTAGCATATCAGTATGTGTCAAAGACTCAAAAGTTTAGAAAATGAAACATAAAAGTGTCACAGAAAAATTGAATTTAAAAGAAAAAGGTAAATATGAGCAAAGTAAAGTATTCAAAGTGACAAATTATTAAATTATAGAATAAAGAAAATGTAATAATTTGATTATTAAACGAAAAGGCAAACTGGAAATGCAGCTTTACACCATAAACACACCCAGAAAACACAGCTTTTCTTTCATTTTGCCATCACATAACCAGCAAAGCCATTTCCCCATTTTTTGGAATTATATAATCCTCCCATATTCTCATGTTTTTACGTTTATTCCACTAATTAAATATTATATTCATAAAATTGTAAATATGCATGTCAAATATCTAATAGTGAAATACGAAAATAATACAACAAATTACCTGATTTTTAAGAGATGAAGCTTTTAGAGTAATTTATTTTGGCATTGTGCCATGATGCAATTTTGATTAAATCTTTTAGTCAGATTATTTTTATTTTACTTTTTTATTTTTCACTTATTATAGAAAAATATCGAAAAATATTAGTTCAATATAATGAAAAGTATCAACTCTGTAACAGTAATATTCATGTAATAAATATAAAAACACGAAATGAAACTGTAAAGATAATTTTTTGAATCAAAATGCAGATTTTAAGTACAATCTCTGAAACTTTTATAATTCTCTCTTCTTATTGTCGCGTGGAATGAAATGATTGAAGACCCTTCTTCTTCACGTCGCCACATGACACAATTTAATTGACTTGATTGACAAATCAATCTAATTTGATTTTCTTTATTCTCTTTCATTTTGGCGAGGCATGAATACCGGTTCGGGATTGATTATCTTACATCTTTGTGAGATATCAATGTGATTTGATTTTACATCATTTTAAGGTGCACAAGTACGAGATCCATGCCATGGGGATTGAATCCGATTGTGATTCTCTTCTATAAGCATCCGCTACTCAGTCATGTCCCTCAGTTTACATCTCACCTGGCTAAGGGGCCAACAATACATGATGAGTAAGTTTTTCTCTCTCTTACCAATTTTTTTTTCGATTTCAATATCAATTCTTTAACATTTCTTTTCAATCCGTGCCAAAAATTATTATTATTATTTTTTCCATTGCCACACTGTTGAATAGTGTCCAACAATACTTTAACATATTGCATCGCATGCATAACGTATTGTACAATATACTCTAAAAATGCCCCAACAGTATAGCACGAAAAACCCAAAAAATGTATTCCAAACATTTTTTAAATGGTACGGTAAATATATATATATATATATTTTACCTAATAAGATCTACTAATCCGATTAGACTGAAATCATTTTGTTGGGGCAATCAAATCTTTTTTCCACCATGAAACTGAACTATAAAAACCCTACAACATACCTCTTTGTTTTTGGAAGCTTTTAGTTAGTGCTATTCGAATTCTGCAAAATACTTTGCTGCTAACTTTTTCAATTCCATCTCACAAACAAAACCTCGTTTACTATAAACCAACCTCCTAATCAAATTTGCCCACTTTACCAAAAAATCATCTCCAAGAAGTGGGTTTTCTTTTGATATTTTAACAGCTACTTTATTTTATGCTAATGCATGATCAAGTTTATATATTTGCACACAACAGAGAAAAGCAGTCACTTGACGTCGTTATCCTATATATTTACCTTTCTGGGTTTTTTATTTTTTCTATATATATGCAGAATGTGCACCATTAGTATATTCTTATTCATAAAGTTTTAATCTTTATGAACTATTTACTTGTTGAAAGTCATAAAGCTTATATTTTGCAGATTTGTTTTGATTATGGAGTTTAGGGCGATGATTTTGGGGCATTTCTTGGTGATTTCTTTGGCTTTGAATGCTGGGCTTTTGTACAGAGACTACTGCAATGTGAAGCAGAAATCTCAGGATGTTTTCAGCTTCAACAATGAGTGCAAGAACTCATCTTTGATCACAAAAAGAGAGGCCCATGTTGCTAAAAGGGATTTTCTTGAAACTAAAGCTCAATCTTCTGAAGTAATCGATCTTGATCAGTGAGTTTTTTTTTTTTTTTTTTTAACTTTTAGATGCACCCTTTATTTACTTTTTTATGGGGGGAAAAGGAAAAAGAAAACAGGGGCTGTTTAATTTCTACTGTTTACTCCAAAAAGGAACTTTTTAACTTGATCAGAAAAAAATTGTCTAGTTTATAATTCATATGCATGAATTCAACCATTAATTGTGTTTGAAATGATGAGGTTTCTTCTTTGTAATGTCAATTAAGGAGGCCAATTTGTAATCTTGGTTTTGTAATGATGATTTCTGTGGTTATTTTGACTAAAGATTCAATCTTTTTCATCACACAACTAGTTGTTGATTCTGAAAAAAGGTGGGATTTTGGTAGTGGTGTTTCAAGACGGTGGAACAATTAATTAACTAATGTTGTTAATTAATTAATCTTCAAGAGTGGTATTCCGTAATAATGATGGATGTTCTTTTTTTAAATTTTTTATTTTTTTTGGAAGATTGTGGAGTCTTGGAAAAATGAGTAGAACAGTGCACTGGCACACTGGTGGGATTCCCTAACGTGCGCTTGGGGGTTCACGCTATGTCAGTTGAGAGACAGGGACAAGTCTTGTTGGCTTTGGAATTCCCATGGGCGCACGTTAGCCTTACACAGTTTACTTGGTTGAATTTTATTCTGTGTGTTGTCTCCAAAGCAGTTGTTGTTGTACTCCTAAAACAGTGTGATGAATTGAGGGCACAACTGGTGGTGCTCATTCTTTCTTGTGTTATGCACTTTTAAATTAAAGAACTAATACCTTATTATACATACGTGATCTTTCTCGACTTGAGTGTTGGATACTTATCGTTTAAAAATGGTAGTTAGAACTTAGAATGTGTCAGTCCATACAGAGCTTTGCTCTGGCTTGAAGTAGGACCCACATTAGTGGATGGTGGGTTCTGGTGTGATTTGTGCTAAGTTGTATCCCGTTTCATATGAGTTTTTGTCATAAAAATGGTAGTTAGAACTTAGAATGGGGTAAAAGGATTTTGTGAAGAAACAAGAATTAGGCCAAGTTTTAATGAGGCATTTATGGAAAAGGGGGGGTTAGGGAGTAGAAGATTTAAGGGCTATTTTTAGGCTTTGGTCTATTCATATGTGAGGAATGAATGTGGGCCTGATATTTACATGTCGTTTATCCAATCATTTGATCATATGATAGAGCTAGGTTTGGTCCATCCATACTTATAACCCACCCAATCCCATATTGAAACTTAAAGAAGTAGTGGTGAGGACCACCGTCCTCGATTTTGGACCATCCTTGGGATGGGCATGGTGATGTTAAATCGGAGTTTTACTACTCGTCCCATAATTGAATCCACCACACATTCAGACACGATAAACGTCGAATGTGTCTGAATATGTGGTGAATGGTACTACACCAAATGTAGTAGTAGTATCTAAGAAAAAGTTTTGCGTGAATCGGTTTTACTGTACAACTGGTTTGCCTTTCGTGTGTATTTTTACGCAGTATTGGTCATTGTTAAAAACGTATTAGTTCATCAGTATTGGTTGTTCGTTCAAAAGTATTAGTTGTTATAGTATACAATGATAGTTGCGAATCCAATGTTACCCGTCTTTTAACCTTGTAATTATGTAATATCACTCCGTCTCGATTTTTTTTTATGTCTTATATGACGCTCGACTTTGTACAGTGGTGATCCTACAATGTATGAGAGGTATTGGCAACAGATGGGGGATAAAACGACGGTCGTGATCCCTGGATGGAAATTCATCAGCTATTTCTCCGATTTCAAAAGCCTTTGCTGGTTTTTAGAGCCAGAATTCGCCAGCTCGGTTATCAGGTTACACAAACTTGTCGGAAACGCCGTCACTGAGGACCGCCACATTGTGGTAGGAACGGGCTCCACGCAGCTGTTCCAGGCTGTTCTGTACGCTGTTTCTCCACCCAATGCTTCCGAACCAATCAGCGTCGTTTCTGCTGCACCCTTCTACTCTGTAAGTTGACTAATAAAAACATCTGCTTCAATATATTGATCACATTATAGTATTATTGTCTGTCACATTTATTGCTGCATACTATGATCAAGAAATTAATTTTAGTATAGCTGTATTCTGTCCTCTTTATTGGAACAACAGCATGAAGCTTATTACAGTTGTACGTTTTGACACCGAATATGATCACACGGCAATAGTTCTTGATCAAATTAGTTCGTAAGAAATTCAAAGTTGACGCGTTTTCATCGATCTTGTTGGATTCATCACAGACATTGTAATCTATTCATAACTCCAACCCACAAATATGTTCCCATTTGGTGGAAACATTATCTAAATCAATTACTGAGGTTCTTTTTCCCTGTGGGCAGTAACATGTTTCACAAGTTTTAGCAGCAATATATGCACATGCAATAGATAGATACAGTGAAACTGCAGTTGAGTGATTCTTACACTCATTAATTGCTCTGAGTTGGCCTATAATATATTCAGATCTTTGAAATTTGATTACAGAAAATATCTTCAAAATTTTGCTGTTTTCTTGAACTCATGCTTAGTCTACACAACATCATTATTTAATTATCGAGTGGGTCTCATGTGCATCCAGGTTCACCGTGCACTCATAGTGCGTTTTAGAATCATGCAACTTGTTATACTGAAAGATGCAACTTGTTTACACTGAATCGTGCAACTATTTTTTCATATGAATAGTTGCACGATTCAGTGTAAACAAGCTGCATCTTTCAGTATAACAAGTTGCATAGTTCTAAACTGCACTATGAGTTCACGGTGCACCTGGATGGATATAAGACTAAGCCTTAATTATCATTAAAGACTCCATCATTCGTTGATTCGATTTTACGTTTTTCACCCCGTTTTTTTTCAATGCTTGCAGTCATATCCTCTGATCACGGACTTTCTGAAGTCGGGGCTTTATAAATGGGCTGGAGACGCTATGAAATTCAAGACGAATAAACCGTATATTGAACTTGTGACGTCTCCAAATAACCCCGATGGATTATCAAGAGAAGCTGTGGTGAATAAAAATCAAGGAATATTAATTCACGACCTCGCTTACTACTGGCCACAATATACTTCAATCTCTTCTTCTCCTGCAGATTACGACATTATGTTGTTTACCGTTTCCAAAAGCACGGGCCACGCTGGAACGCGCCTGGGGTAAGCAACACATATATACCTGCACGGATTCCCTATTCCATTTTGATGTTTCATCGCTTGTTTCAGTACTTCTAATACATGGCACGTGTAATAAATGACATCACAAATTGTCACTAATAAATAATAACACGTGTAGTATGTTAAGTACCTGTTTGCAAACTCTATTCAATGAGTAGAAGCACTTACTTTTTCAAAAAGTTGTCTAACAGCTTTTAAAATAAGTGTTTCTCAACTACTTTCTAGAGTTTGCAAACAAGCACTTAAAGGTAATGAAAAGCAAGACAAACACCAAGTGGAATAGGCGATCTTGGTTGAACGTGATATATATATATACTTTCGTAGTATAATCTTGAAACATTCATCGGATTGATTTATTTTACATATTTTTTTTTGGTGGGCTCTTGTTAAGGATAAAGAAATCGCCAAGAAAATGACTGAATTCATCGTGGTGAGCTCGATTGGGGTATCCAAAGAGTCACAACTACGAGCAACGAAGATTTTAAACGTTTTGTCTGATTCACATGAAGAGAGAAGTAGGTTTAAGGATGTGGAAGCTTTCTTTGATCATAGCTATAATGTTATGGCAATGAGGTGGAAACAACTTAGAGACGCGGTGGAAAAGAGCAAGTTGTTCAGTTTGCCCGAATTTCCTCATGGAAAGTGCTCGTTTAGTGGTCGTGCATTTGCATCACAGCCAGGTGAGTCAATTCTTCGATTCTTGTCCAAATTTCCAACATTTTTCACTACTAGTTTGTAAGCACCTCCCAAGTTGGATATGTTGTTAAGAGAAATATTAGTTCATGTTGAGAAAAGTATTAGTTCGTAGGCAGAACAATACCAATACCTTTTCAGTATAAACTAATACTTTTCATCATATGAACTGATACTTTTCATCATTTTTCTCTTTCTATGATTCAAATTTGTAATGTGAATGACGTTGCAGCTTTTGCTTGGCTCAAGTGTGAAGCTGAAATCGAGGATTGCGAAAGCTTTCTACGCGACTACAAAATCATAGCAAGAAGTGGAAAGCACTTTGGTGGGAGTCCTAAATATGTAAGAATTAGCATGTTGCCTCGCGATGAAATATTTGATCAATTTCTGGAGAGATTAGCTAGTATAACAGCTTCATAGGGCTTGTTTGCAAACTCTAGAAAGTGGTTCAGAAACACTTATTTAAAAAGCTGTTAGACACAGTTTTTTGAAATAAAAAAAAAAAAGTGTTTCTGCTAGGTTAGAGTTTGCTAACAGACACATATTCCAGGATCCAGTGTTTTTTTTTTTTTTGATTAAGATTAGGTACGAGAGGTTGCACTTGTAATGATCTTTTGCATCATCTCTATGTATGATTTCAATCATAGTAAATATATGTTCAGAAACCATCTAATGCTCTCTTCATGTGTAAATATTGTTTAATGAGTAAGTCTCTTTTACGCAATTGATGCACAATAAATATTATTCAATAAAAATAAATAATATGAACTAACCTTATTAATAAGAAAAGATTTAACTATGATAATGGTGCATTTGGAGTTCATATTATAACAAAATCAATCTCTTTAGATTGTTATGGAGGGAAAATGTCCCAATAACCTTATAAATATTAGGGACAATCACAAGAACTCTCCATTGTATTTTTGTTAGCTTATTTATAATAATATAGTAATAATAATATTAATTGTTATCATTATTTCAAAACTAACGACTAGCTTACACTTCCTTTCCATTTTCTTTTCACAAATTGCCGATATTCAATAGGCCCAGACGCACGGATTCCTCTACTCCAAAATTTGGTATTACACTCCTCTTCTATAACATCTCAATTTGACATCTGTCTCATATTTTAATTATTTAAAATCTAAAAAAAATATTAATTTCTTAAAAAAAATATTTTTTCAGTTTTTTCTGTTACCCGACTCGGACTTAACCCAACCCAAGTGGTTCATGGTTCATCCGGCCCGAATGATTTATAATTTAGGGTTTATGGTTCATGATTTAGGATATAGAGTTTATAATTTTAAATAATTTAAACATGAAAAATTTAGATGATATGGAATATGAGTGAAACACCATATTTTGACACAGAGGAATTCAACCGCTGATTATAAGCAGTTAAACACCCCTCATTTTAGGAAATAAAATAAACCACTTAAATTAATTCACCCCTCGCAATATTGATTCACCACCATTTAGCTTCATGAATTACTTTTCTCTCTCAAGTTCATTTCATCTGCAATTTGAAAAAAATCAAAAGACACCTCCTAGAGGACAAAATTGTTGTTCTAATATCCTACATAAGCCCTCCAACGCCGTTATTACCCTTGCTGCCATCAGAATCTGTTCGCGTCTATTCCACCCAAACAATGACAAAAAGATAATATCAATGGATTAAATTTTTGTTGATAGTTAGAGTTTAGATTATTCAAAATTTTATATTAAAAGTTTGGTTCATGTGTCGAAAAATTCTGGGTTATTGATTAAAACGAATGAACCCCCTTTACAAAATCATCGACTGAAATAATTTTTCGCATTTTAAGAATTCGAGATTGGTTTGTCGATTTTTTGATTGATTTTTGTAAAAAAAAAATTGAAAATTTCATGCTTTCTCGGAAAAATATTCTGGAATTGTCAAAAAATTTCAACAAAAAAACACTCGAAAAAATTATTTTAAAATAAACTGAGAGTTTCCGGAACAAATTTTCAAAAAAAAAACCATTTTTTGGAAAAGTGTTTCGAACCCAACTAATATTTCAAAACAATTTTCGCAAAATTTCAACAAAAAATCATAAAATCAGGTGCGATATTTTTTTTTTTTTTTGCCGAACTTTTTGTTTTTTGTAGATAAAATTGTGCAGCGCCTGCTCTGAAGAATTTCTTCAAATTTTATTGGGGCAAGGGGGTGTATGTGATTATAAAAGAGAAAAAAGCAAAAAGAATAATTATGACATTTTACTTGTGCTTTGAAATTAAAAATTAGATGAGTGGTGCATTTCCTAATGTCGGGGGTGCTAATAACCTAGGCCTAATAACATGTTAGACCTGAGTTATTTGGGCTTTGTTTGTCCAAGCTGGACAATCAAGCCTTTTGGGCCCATTTCTCTATAAAAACGGTCTAGTACCCAATAATTTGTACAGTAATTTATAATTATGTGAAAAATCTTTTTTTATAATTACAATTTTTTAAACTGAAACTCTGATGAGAGACTGATAGTCGTAATTTGAAGCTGAGAATTGAAATTAGGGAGAATGGGTCTGAAAATCGGAGGGAAGGTTGAAAAGGTAAACGGGAAAGAGCTAACGTACGCCGATTTCGTCGACAAGTACCTCGCCAAAAACCAGCTCGTAATCCTAACCGGGCTCACGGACGATTGGCGGGCCTGCAAAGACTGGGTTTCCCATGACGGAAATCCCAATCTCCGCTTCTTCTCCGATCAATTCGGCGCCTCCATAGTTCAGGTACCCTATGGGCCTTTTGATTTTATGGTAGTGTTTTTTGTTGATAATGATGATGGTTAGTCTAATTTTGTTAACAGGTGGCGGATTGTGTTACCAAGGAATTTACCGATCAGAAGAGGGTGGAAATGTCGGTTTCTGAATTCATAAAAAATTGGCCCGATGGCGGGGCTAATGGAGAGTCGTTGATGTATTTGAAGGATTGGCATTTTGTGAAGGTGTGTCTTCTTCAAGTTTGTTCCTTATCTGTAGACTGTATTGTTCTGCTTTTGTTGTTTATTTCTTCAGAGAAGTTTTTTAATTCTATAATTCTTTTAAATGCTATTAATTGGGAAAGGACACGAACAAATGCAATTTGATGGCCTAAGTTCTTTTTTCTTTTAGATGATAGGGGTGCTATTTTTAGAATCGTGTTAGCAGCAGGTCACTGTTGCTACTTATTAATCTCACTTGTGACCAATTCAAGGATGTAGGTAGTGTTGTGTTGAAGTTGATGCAAATGTATCCATGAGTTATTTTCCAATGTCTTGCTTTTTGTAAGTTTTTATTTTTTTTTTATAGAAAAGCGACTAGAAATCATTTTAATGTCGTGCTCTGATCAATATGCATGATATAAGTCAGTTTCTGATGTCATGCTTTTGTAAGTTTTTTTATTGGAAAAAAGCAAATCGTAAGCATTTCAATGTAAAATAATTATGTATTTCCAGTGTCGTGCTCGCATCATATGCATGATAATGGTCAGAATCTCAATTTATTTTTTGGTATGTATTTTTTACTATGTTGAACCTGTCAAACTTCGTGCTCTTTTGGCTTTCCTAGTTATGGCAGATCAAAGGTGAATTTAAATTCTTGAAACTTTAATTTTTATAGGAAATGAAGAAAAAAAGGAGAAGTATAAGTTGTTCCCCCTTTTCCCTTTTCCAGGTTCTATGTCCTTGCTCTATGGGTAAGGCATCTATACATGGAGTCTTGGAAATGTATCTGCCGTGGTAGTTACGCTTGAGTCTATGAGTAGGTCTCCTGTGAACCAGGTTCACGTGAACTCTCTTCTTCAAAATATCACCATTTAGCATATGAAGTATAACCATTTTAAAAAATGTTTGATTTATGTGTTACTCTTCTCAAAATCATTAAAACAGTGACACTTTATATGCGAAGCAGTATTACTTCTTATATGAAACAGTGATACCGAGTTCGCAATAAAACTTCCTTGAACCAAGTTCATAGAAGTTTTTGTTTAAGTCTATTTATTGTTGTTATGATGATTTTTCCCTACCTATAGAAACCTTCATGCTTGGAACATTCCTGATTTGATGTGTTGCTATTTGAACACTTGCAGGAGTACCCAGATTATGTTGCCTACAGCACACCTGTTTTTTTCCTTGATGATTGGTTGAATCTCTATCTTGATAAGTACCGTATGCATGATGATCCCGAAAGTTATCAAGAAAGAAATGAAATTAGTTGCTCAGACTATCGTTTTGTGTACATGGGAGCAAAAGGTTTGATCATAAACTTGAATAGACTCTTTTCTTGGATTTTGATATGTTAACTATTCTTATTACCTTAGATAAGCATTGTGGTATTTCTGGTTCTAATTGCAGGTACATGGACTCCTCTTCATGCTGATGTTTTCAGGTCGTATAGTTGGTCAGCCAATGTATGTGGCAGGAAAAAATGGTATTTTCTGTCTCCAGATCAACATCACCTTGTGTTTGACAGGTGAAGATAAACTTTCTTTATTATATTTCCTCCGTTGTGGAGCAGATCAGTGCCAATTTATTCAGATTTACTTGCTTCATGAATTTCTGAAAGGGAAAGTCATATAGTACTGGATCTATACCTCCTAATTGATTAGCTAATGCTTTTATATAATATTTTATTTCTGAGTTGTTACTTTTATGGTTAAGAATTTAATATATCGGTACATGAAGGTAATTAGCGGGGACTGCTTAGAAAAATTATTAGCTAAATCCTAGGAGATATATGATTCATACTCATTTTTGCAATGCTATTTATATCCTTAATTCTCTTGGATTCAATTACTACAATAGCAATATGGGTAACCATCATATGAGAAAGTGAAAATTGTTCATATATTTGTGTACACGTGTCCGATTGCTGACCTGGGAGAATCATGGCACACAGCATTTTCTTTTTCTAAAAACATAACTGATGCTTTCTATTTATTCAGATATATGAAATCTTGTGTCTATGATATCTTTGAAGATGTTAGCAAGTCGAAGTATCCTGGATTTGACAAGGTGTGTTACAAACTAATTTGCATTCTTGCCTTCCTAAGCGTTTTCATTACTCCCAGTTTCCAAGTGAAGTACTTAATTTCTACATACTTGTGTGCGTCCAGGCAATCTGGTGGGAATGCACTCAGGAACAAAATGAAATCATCTTCGTCCCAAGTGGGTGGTACCATCAAGTTCACAATCTGGTATACTTGAAGCACTTATATAAAATTTCTTTATCACATATATTAGAATAGCCTGACTCATATGATCATCCTTTGCAATTTTGCTGTTTCATTTTTCATTACAAAGATGTAATGCTAACAATCACAATTTTCAGGAGGATACGATATCAATCAATCACAACTGGTTTCATGCCTACAACATTTCTTCGGTGGTAAGTATACATTTACATATAATGCGCTGATGATAATCCTGATATAATGCATGAGTCAGTTACTCTTATGTTATCTCATCTATCCAGTGGGATTTGCTTTTGAGAGAATATCACGAGGCTATGGGATATATTGAAGATATCAAGGACATATGTGACGATTTTGAGGGGCTCTGTCAGAAGAATCTTGCTGCTAATGCGGGTAAGTAATAATTCTCGGCCTATATAGTTCGATAGATTTTTTTTCAGAATTCTGGAGAAATCTAATAAGAATGATCTGGTCATTGTTGTTCTTTCGTCTGTTTTCTTGCAGGCATGGATTTCAGAGATTTTTTCATCTTCATGATTCGATTTGCTTTGGCCAACTATGTCCTATTGTACCAACTAAAACATGATAACGTGCTTATCAACTGGAGTTCATCTCAAATGGCCCGTCTTTTACTTTTCAACCTTAAAAACATCAAATGCATCACTTTAAAGAGCATATGAAAATCGGGATATTGCTGTTATTGATCTCATGAAAGCCATTGAGGATCAGTCGTTCATGGAGTTCTGCGATGCTTTAGGAAGAACTTATAGTGTGATGTTCAACCATAGTAGAACGAATATCACCCCAAATCAAATTCTTCTGAAACACAAGCAAATCAATCTCTTAGGTCCTTTTCGTTCTTATATCCGTAACCCTGACGATCTGGTTGTATTTGTAGACTGTGCTTTGAAACTAGTAGGAATTGAAGGTTGACGATATTTTTTGGTAAGTCTCAACAACGAGTACGGAGCTGTTACTTTTTTTTAAAGAAGTTGCTGAGACTTACCAAAAAATATCGTTGCCACGTGAGGTCTCGACAGAGATGAAGGTATGAAACTTCCCGATACAAAGACATGTATTAAGGCATTAGTCATGTATAATGTTCTTTCAGTTGTAGCTCTCAGGGAAGCAATGAACATCATTAATTATATGATAATCTGCATCCGATTTTGTTTGTATTTCTCCTTGGCCTTGTTGATTGACATTTCTGATAGTCTTTTGTACCATCGAACGATTTAAAAAGTTCAAAAAAGTTGTACTTCCTATATCGTCGCCATATATAAGAAGAAATACATGAATCCAAGTTCGTAATACAGATAGAGTTGACCTCTCAAACAGCAGGAATAAACTTTGATTTGATCATGGTGGTGATTAGAGGAAGGCAATGAAGATGATTACTTAATTCCATATAAATTTGACTAAGGATTATACAGACCCAACATAAGTAGTGATAGTACTTGAGTGCATTGACTATGTACACTTTTATTTCTTGCAAGTTGCAAGTGATAGTAGGCAATGTCATTTTTGTAAGAGTTAACTTACTTCTATGATGTGATTCTTGTTAATTTCACTATTTATTACCCTCGGTTAATTTATTTTCAAACTCATCAAACCAATCTATTATCCCATTGACTAGAAGTTGGGATCTTTCTGCCTAAACTATGAGTATTTAAGTACATAGATTGACTGGTAGTTCCTACTTTAGTGCATCTTTTGACCATCTCTACAGACACACTTCCCAAAAGTGATAAAAATGGCATCTACTCATGGCCATATTGGAACTCTTGGTCTACTCATGGTCATTTTAGTGCACATTCAACTGGGCTAAAATGGTATTTTTGACAATTCAGTTTGAATCTTTGGTTAGATATATCTTGTGTTCTACACGACCAACCACTTGTTAAATCACACAAGTCTAGGTGTGATCAATTTTTAAGATGAAACAATTCATACAGAGTTTTCCTCTGACTTGAAGTGAGACCCCCGCTAACCTGAAACCTCTTAAGTGCGATCAACTCTTGAGATGTGTCAGCCATCATAAACTCTACTTCATTGACATCTAGCTTGGAGAGTAATATTGTATTGATTAATGATAATTGAAAATTGAAAATTTGAATAAGTCCAATTTTGATGGGGAAGTAAACCCTAGAGAAAACTGAAGACTAGGCCAATCCCAACTGAGTATACATGCAATTTCAAGAACATGACACAAATGTTCATGGCATTGCATGAAACAAAAGACAAACTATTAACTTTTTTTAATTTCACAATTGTCAAATTGTTTCTCGAAAAAATCCAGTTCCTTGGTGTCAAGAGATTTGTTTGATTAAATTAAAATAGTTTTTAGGGTTGACTGATTTTTAGTTTCTACTTAATAATAACGTGCATATAGACAAACAAACTTGCATTGGTGGCCTAACTGAGATACTCCTATTATTTGTTTTTATTTGCTTCGCATTGTCCCATTCGCTCTGAAAATTTGTTTTCCCACTCATATCACAATATTAAATTCGTACGTGTGTTTGTGTGTTACATTACATGCCGCATTTAACGTCTTTCCCACATGCAAATCCACCTTTATTTATTCATTTATTTTCTTCTATTTTGTCCAATTCACTAATTAAAAAAACTTGAATTTCAAATACGTAGATCCACGAAACTTAAAATGTTTTTATCCAAAATATACAACCTCTGTTACATTACATTACCATTTACATGAAGTGTTCAATGGGGGAACTTGAAACATCAAAACCTGTTAAAACATCTTAGAATAACAAACATTTTTCTTGCCTGAAAAGAATCTAACAAAATGTGACTACTCATCTAGAATAAGTCCAAAGAATCAACCCAAAAAAAAAAAAAACAGAAAATTTAAAGATTTTCTCTACATGGTTATATAACTTTAAAATTTTTAATTTTTCCAAAATTATGAACACCTAGAATTCCTTCCTGGACCTCCATAATAGAAGTAATTCCCCCACACATTATTCTTTCCAGCTCTTATATCATAACAACTAGGGTGATCAGCCAAGAGATGCAGATTATTAAGAGGGATCAAACTATTGTCCCAATCAACCACTTGCAAGTTCCTAAAATACGACGCTTTTCGGAACCCTTCGTCTGCGAAATGCCCGCTCCCCATCTGCGTAGACGTGTGGCCTCCCGTCGACCTGCTGTTCACGATTTCTCCTCCGAATTGGACCATGCTCGCGTGGCCCCGTAGGTGACTGAACAACATGTTGGGCCAGTACCCAACTAGCAGGCCCGGCCCGAATTCCAGCCACCAGTGTCCATGCTTTGGATCCTTAACCAATTCAAAATGTAACATGTTAGTATATTAAATGAGATTAGCTATGCTAATTGCTAAGTAGAGAATCTTTGACATGTTTTCTATTTATTAGGACAGTGGGAAATCAACTAAAATGTGGCTGTCTGTGCATTGTTTTGTCATTGTTGACTCAAGAAGTGGTACAACTAATGGAGATTAAGTAATTAATTAATATTTGAGTAACACTTCGAAATTATCGGTGGAAAAGTATTAGTTCAAGTGATGAAAGGTATCAGCTCGTGAGATGAAAAGTATTAGTTCTACATTGAAGAAGTATTGATAATATTTAGGCTACAAACTATTGCGTACTTTTTTTTGTATAAAGTAATACTTCTCTACATATGAACTAATACTACTCATACATGAATTAGTCAAATTTTGGTCAAAATTGTTTTTTGCCTTAATGTAATAATGTGAAGACAATCATATATACAACATTCATACCTTCCAAACCATAATGCCTATATCAAATTGGCCTCCATTGTAGGATGACCTCGGAGATATTGCTGCTCCGATCGCAATTTTGTTGTTGATTTGGACGAAACCCGAGCATAGCAAGTTGTAACATCCCGTTGCTTGATATGCATCCGTCTGGTCGTTCATCCATTCGTTTAACATCAGTTAGTACTAATCAGTCTACGTATGCGTATAATGTGTGTGTTAACGAACATGGTCATGATACTAACCGTCCAATACGTGAAAAACCTCGGATAATTGTCCCCATACAACTCAGGACTCACCTGAAAACATTCAATTCAACCCCAACATAATAAGAAATCAAGTATTAGTTGTTTCATTAAAAGGTATTACTTGTTCTATTAAAAGGTATCACTTGTTCTATTAAAAGGTATTAGTCGTTTAACTATAAAGTATTAGTTGCAAAACTTGTTTACACAAGAACAACTCGAAATGAGACCTGCCATCCAGCTTCAATGGTGTTGAGATCATTCCCAAACGAGCCCGAAATGATCCACAATTGCGACAGACTGAATTCGTATTCGTCCGTCACGCGGGGCGACCACACGTTGATGCTCGCCTTCGCCCCGAAATACTGATCACCATTCACAAATGCAACTGCATGCTGTGCATTAACACGTTGTACATTTCAGTTTAAGTTCAAGATTGTACATTTTGATATTACAGATCAAGATTGTAACTTGTAAAAAGCATACTACCTCATGATCACTGCTCATGGTGTCTCTCCGAACGCCCCGTCTGATTTTTCGCCCGAATCTACGAAGCGAGCTGGCCCTCAAAACATCTTTCTCCGTCGTTTTTCGTATAGGGATTGTTCCTTCCGGACATGATTCCCCTGTTTGTGCCCATGCTTGCAAGGCTTTTAAACTCGACTCGTTGAATTCGTGCCCTTTAGGCCTTTCTGGTGGTTCCTGAAAATCAGTTTCTTACAGTATTAGTTGTTTCATTAAAAGGTATTAGTTGTTTCATAAAAAGGTATTAGTTGTTTCACTATAAGGTATTAGTTGAAAACAGGTGTAAGGATGTTACCAATGGCTTCTGCCCTTTGAGGAGAGGATGGTCAAAAGCAGGTTGAAGATGAGTATGAACACATTCAATGATATCTCCATCTGGGCTCTGAAAAACAAGAATAAGGAATTCAAAAACAATAAAAATCGGATCTTTAATTTACTAAAAATGCCAAGAAAATGAAACAAACCTGGATTGTTTTGACAGAAGGCTTGTTGATCCTTCTAAGATGAGTCCTTATTCTCTTCAAATTCTGATGTGGCCGGAAAGTCTGGTTCCGGTGGGCATTTACAGAAAGGACAGGGGCAATTTGGTAAGAAAGAATGAAGAGGAAAGAAACAAGAGTGAAAATGATTGGGGATTTGGAAGAAGGCATTGTAGCTGCAGAATCTTTGTGTTGTTTTTGTAACAAGGTTGTTGTGTTTGTATGCATTTGTGTTGTCTTGATATGAGAAGACCTGAAAATTTCATTCCAAATTTTTGTCCATGGAAACTACTACTAACTTGCATCTATTATCTGCAAAAACATACAAAAACTGTCCCAGCATCATTCAAAGCTAGAGTTAATATTGCACTGCACTCACCAATTTCTAGGCTTTTTTTAAGACCCCATTTGACAGATTGGAGCAAATATTATAAAACTCTTTCTCTCTCACACAGAGACAGAAAGAGTGAGATTCTGGTTTTCTTGAAATTGTGTAAGACTTCAGAGTGAGGTTATTAAAATAGTGGGCACTTAATTAACAAGTTGGGTTTAAACTTTGAAGTATAACAAGTTGTGGTCAAAAGGGTCTTTTTATTTTAAAGGTTTGGGTCTCTCTCTCTCTTATTTTATAGGGTGTTGCTGGAAGTTACTTGGTGTGAAATATTGGTGGTGAAACTTGCATCTGCAAATTGCAACAACCAATTCTTGCTTTCCTATTTGGGGTTGTCTTTGCTTAACTTCAAAGCATTCTATGTCTTTCAAGTTTCACCCCCCACATAAGTTCGTGCAATTTGATTCCGTGTTTCGTATCATGTTTCGTACGATCCACACGAGTTATGATTTTATAATGAGAAATCGGCAATTTTTTCTTTTAATTTTTCCAACCCTTCTCCATGATTCGGACACATGACTTTAATTATGACCTAAGTAGTTGTTCTATAACCAGTTGAACAATTCAAAATTAAATAACAATGAGAAATGACGATGCAACAAAAAAAATTTATTGAATTGTGAGATAAGGATGATCAATTTTAGTATGATGTTATATTTTTCTATTTATAGTCCTTCTATCCTATAATAGCTTGCACACTCTCTCTATGTTGACATCTTAAAATAATATGCAAAATTTAAATGTTATACTTTCAAGAAATACTTGAGTTAGTATAGCACTTTTTGATGGGAATGAAGATTTACAAAAATTAAGGAAAAAGAAAAGGAAGGAAATTAAGAGAAAATAAAAGGAGTAAAGGGGAGTGTACCTTGTTTGACAGTACCAAATATTAGTGCAGCTGGATTGGTGGACCACCTTCTGCATTTGGGCTGATTGCAAGTTTGAAACCACTACCCCTGACCCAATTTTTAGTAGCAAGGGCAGATTAGTAATTTACCAAAACTAAACTAATCAAAGTAGTGCTTTTTTTCATGTTACACGGCAGAACTTTGCATTAGCACATGTATTAAGATGTTGTATTGTACAATACATTAAACATGTGGTACGGACATGATAAAATATTGAACAATGTAACTATTACTATAGAAAAAATTCAAAATCGGATCATGAATCTAAAATTAGTAGGAGGGCAGTTATGAATTATCGTATTCTAAAGTTATTATTTATAAAAAGCTTGTAATGAAGGCGTGTAATGCCATTCATTATGAACAAGAAGTTGCAAATTTTATTTAAGTTGCTTATAATCATTTAACTTTGACCTTTGGTTGTTATATGCATGCCTTAATCTTTATTTAGAATTTTTGTCTCTTAAGATAATAGCCAAAACACTATTTATAAAGTTAGTTGATCACATTACTAAACTGACGCATATGTTCTAATGTTGATAAACGAAACAAACCAACTTCTTTTGTGCATGAATTATTTAAAATATAATCACTAATGTTTTGTTCGTGTTGCAAACGTTAGTCGGCTAAATTTTTTTTTTTTTTATCGGGCAAACGGTGACTCGAAGTCCTGACAGTATAAGTAGTGGTAGTCGGCTTAACTTCTAGCAATAGTTTTTAATAACTCGGTACCTGGTCCAAGGACCGATTAATCCGAGGGACCAGAACCCACAGTCCACCAGTGTTGGCTCATTTCAAGTCAGAGCTAAGTTCTGTATGGACTGATCAATCTCAAAATTTAATCGCATCGTAGAATTCGAATCTGAAACCTAGAGAGGAACACACTTCTAAGTTTTAAGTCTACACCACTAGGCCAACCATTGGGCAAACTTTTAGCAATAATTTAATCAACAAATTTAGATTCATACACAAGTTAATGCACATGTATATTAATATATTTATTAGTATTATATATGTATATTGATATCAATTATCAAGGTTTGATATGAATAAATAGGTAAAAACATATGGCATGATAATGGATACAAATTTCAAAAGGTTAATTTATAGTACTATGCTAGATATTACAAAATGATGGTGATCCAGATTTCTTGATTTCGTGCCCCTATCCTTGGACCTGACGTCATGATCATTTTGATGTGATGTCATTTTCGGATTATTTAGATGGAAATATTTATTGCCCGACCCTCCTACTTTTTAACCACAGATTTAATTATCTACACGCGTACAATTATATTTTAATTACTGTTTATGGATATTATATTTCAAGCATTTACGCCATTCTATTTTAATTATAAACCTTCTTAGGATAACTAATTAAGGGATTAAATTTAACCCCTAAACTTTATGTGATAAAGTTTTGTTGTATTATCATGTCGAATTTTAATATGAAGGTAACATGATCGAGAAAAAAAAATCAGTTAATTATTAAAAGAAATATCCATTAATAATTACACACATATTCTTTGAAATATATATATATAGTGTATATATATACACACCGTTGATAGTGAATAAATGAGTAATATTTCCACTTAATATAATATGCAATGGACCATGATGTGACATTACTTTAAAATTCTTTGAAGATTATTTTAAGGAATTAATTTGAACATCCACCATTGAAACATCTCCCCCAAACAAAAAAAAAAAAAAAAAAACAGTTCAACATATTTAAGCTCGATCAAGAATTCAAGATTGTCTATTTCAGTTCCATACTAACATAGGTCACTGTCTAAAATGATCTACTATTAAAAGATGGCAACCTCTTGACCAAAAAGAAAGGGCAAAACAGGACTAATAGACAAAGAAATATGGAAATAATAATTAAATAAAAAAAAGGTGACCCATTTTGGGTTATTGATAGAATTAGCATGTGACTTACCACTAGTAATTTTGAGTAAAGTGCAGAAAGGTATGGAAGCCCTTAATATAGGCTCTCTTTTTAGGGTTATGGTGCTATAATTACAAGCCATTCTTTCAGCCTATTTCTTGATTTTTTTTATGATATATTGTTGGGCACTACGTACCCATCGGTGCATTAGTATATTGTACCTCATGCATTAATATGTTGTACTATACAATATGTTAATGCATGTGGTATAACATGTTAAAGCATTGTTAGTTAAGCAATGCCCAGAAATGTATAATGAAAATAACCCTGTTTCTTTTTAGAGAGTGAGATGAGAGAGGGACACACGCTCACACGGTTATACAATTTATGTTCGTGAAATAAATTGTAAATTTCAATATAAATAAATTATATATTTTAATATA
Source organism: Stenogyne calaminthoides (assembly GCA_037126765.1). NCBI lineage: Eukaryota > Viridiplantae > Streptophyta > Magnoliopsida > Lamiales > Lamiaceae > Stenogyne > Stenogyne calaminthoides. The sequence continues at coordinate 34,875,182 of JBBCBC010000015.1, forward strand.
ATAAATTGTATACAGTGCAACCACAGCACAAAAAAATTGATCTATGCACATACTAGTCATACATACTGCAAAGGAATTAGGAAACTGTTTGATGGAATAATTGGGCCATAAAGTGTCACACTCCCCACCCAACAATATGCAGAGTATTGAATTTTCTTTCTTTAATTTTCTGAGTGGAAACATTAACTTTCTGTAAAGTATTGGGTGGCCAGAAAGAAGAGATTCTCCATATATTAATTATTTTTTTTGAAATTTTAAATTATTTGTGATGAAATGTTATAAGTATCTTCTCAAAAATTGTGTTAGTGGTGACATGAAATGGCGTGGGGGGCATGTGAGAAATGTAGGAAAATTCTTGCTTTTGCAAAATCCTTTTGATTAAAGTGGAGAAGGCTGCCACCTTATGCTTCATGTTTTTCATAGAATATATATAAATAATTGATGGAAAGGAAATTTGATATATTGTTTTGAATCAGCATGGGTTCTTGATTTTCAGATTATTGTACTACCCCTGGGCATTTATTATATTCTAGGATTGAGAATCCACAGCCAGATTAGAATCTTTTGTTAATAAATGTTATTTATTTAACCCATTCAATTTAAATATATATATATATATATAATGAATTAGATTAATTTTTTTTTAAATTATATACTTAATTCAGTTGAGAGAAGAGAAATATCACTTTGTTAAGTAGATGCACGGTTATAAAATGAAAATTTATTTTTGTATAATTTAGACACAAAAATAAAAGAATAAAAAGAAAGATGGAATTGATTAGTGATGTTGCCCACACAGAGGAGTACTTAATTTATACGAATTTAGTAATTATTATGCGATCAAACCATGATAAATATATCATGATGCGATTTTGATGCTGCAATTAATGAGGGCCTATATATATATTTTTAGCCTATCCACGTGGCTATATTCTTTAAACATTAGATAAGATGAGCATTGGTAGAAGTATGAGAACCATATTATATTTTAGAGATGGAGGATAAGGATTATAATATTCTTTCACTATTTTTCAGGTAAATTGAACTTGACGTTACATGTTCATGATGTTGAAATTGAATTTCAACATCACTATACATGTTGAATTCGAATTTTTAAATAAGATTAAATTCTTTTATAATATCAGAGTTTTATTTCGTTCACACTCATTTTCTAAGTACAAATTTGTTGATGGTAATGCTATATTCCAATAATTATCAAAATTCAAGAAGAACCCATGGACATGCAAATAATAAAATTTTATTATCATGTCCAAATTAATAATTAGTTTCTTGATAGTCATGATGGGAAAGAAAAATGCGGCATGAGCACGCCTAGAAATTGAAGGAAAGTAACTTGGTAAGCAAGCACTATTGCACCAATATATATATCCCAAAAAGAGTGTTAATTTTTAGGGTAAAATTGGAATTGCATTATGTATGTTGGGAGGCCTAGTTACTCAACTTCTTGTCTACTATTAGAAACTCAAGATTGTGATGGCTTAACTAATGCCTATTTTCAAACCATGTGATTGTATTTTTGTGATTAATGACATGTCCCCCTTCTTCCTCCACTTTAAGTTGATACTCTTCTGTAAGTATTCAATCGGGAATAGATCTCCTGTGAACTCGAGTTTATAATGAACTCAATCATCTTTATTTTTTAATCAATAATAATGCTTAAATATAATAGTGACAATACACATACATAACAGTGATACTTGAAGAAATAGAGTTCACCGTGAACTCAGATTCACACAAATTTTTGTTATCCACTAAATATGCATTGTATTATTAATGTTATGAAATTATATGTGAAGTTCTCTTATGTGTGTATGTATTATTATTTACACATCATCATTCATGTGTAGTTTTTCATGGTGTTAATTGTTTTACTAAAAAATACTCCCTCCGTTCCATTTCAATCTTCACATTTACTGTTTTCTAGTGTTTTAGCGAGCGAGTTTTTTATTAGTATTTGAAATGATAAAGTAATTTTTAAAGTAGCATGCAATAGACGAGAAGTAGATCTATAATACCCCTCTTTAAAAATCACTTTATCATTTGAAATGCTAATAAACAACTAGCTCACAAAAACTCGATAATAAAGTAGGTGTGAAGATTGAAATGGGACGGAGGGAGTATTAGTTATTTTCACTGAATAGTGATGCACCCAAGTGTTACTCTTTCATCAATTAATCAGAAAATAAATGTAAATGTAGTTAACAAGTATGTAAAATACATTTAATTTAGATATATCTCATAATTTATCACATACAAATTTCATTGACTAGTCGGGCCAGGCCCGTCTCGATCAAGGTACGGCCCACCCTAAACCCGGGCTGCGGAAAAAAAGCAACAATCTTGGTATAAATTGGGACCAATTTTAAAAGGGATTTCACTTTTCTATACATTCAAATTATGTTGCATATGAATGGTCTTCTTTTAGTCATGTGCACTCCAAGTCTTTGAAAGTCTTCAATGGTCTTGCTCTTTTTTATATTTTTATTTTATTTTTGGGTTTTCTGTCTACTGCAAAATAAAAATGAAAATGTGAATTTAGATGAGAGGAGGTTAAATACTTGAATAAAATAGACGATTTTAACACTTTGATGTTTATATGTTGAATGAAATATATTTACGAGATACTTTGATTATTATTTTAGCATATCTCAATGTGGTACATTGAACACTAATGTTGAAGTCAGTGAAAATGAAATGTTTTATATGAGACAATTTCATGTAAATTCTTGTTGAAAGAACAATAATTAATTATTTTTACTAGTTGTTTTACAACTGGGACTCTATGAATTTGATTAAATTTTTTGGGTTTGGCTTTTGGGGCTTCTTTGCAAAGTTTTAATAGGATTTGATTGGGCTTCCTTACAAAATTTGGGCCTTCACTTGACCCATGTATTAGCATATATTAATTGTTTTCTTAAAAGTTATTTCCAAAAGTTAATTTTATAAAATAAAATCCCTTTAACCCAAATGAAATCTGGCGATGGCTTATGTGGTTGATCATTTAAACAACCACTTCGTTCAAGATTGATGTTCCAGAATCCAATTTTTTCCAAGATTAAATCCCTTTGACCCAAATGAAGTCACTTCATTCAAGATTTGATGTCCTAAAATCCAATTCTTTTTAAAGATTAAATCCCTTTAACCTTGTACATAAATCATATGAACTCGAGACGATTCAAATCGATAGAAACTGAAAAGCGCGACAATCAAATATCACATAAAATTTGAATACTATAGTTTATTTTTTCGTGAGATTCGAGAGCTATTTCATGAGAACAAAGTTTATCTAGTGTGCATCCTCGAATAACCAGCTATAAATTTCCTTCGAAAAAAACAAAAATCAACTACATTGTGGCATCTTAATTCTTTGTTCAAGAAGATTTGATGTCCCAAAATCCAAATCCTCTTTCTCAGCACTAATCCCTTCAACATTATACATATAGAAACCAAATATTTTTGCTAATTTCCCCAATTTCATACACAAACATAACTTAAACTCCACTTCTTTCACAAGACCTTGCACTTTACATCTCCAAAACACACTCAAAACTTCATTAACCATTTTTTATTTTTCACAAACTCATCAATGGCTATCACCGCTCTCTCTTTCTCCAAACAGCCCCTCTCTTTTCAACTTCTCTTCCTTAGCCTTCCTACAAAAAACAACCCAAGAATTCACTTCCAACGCAATGCATACACCCACCAACGAAGATACACCCAAACAATACACCAACTTCCCATACGAGCCACCCTCCCCCATAACTTCAAACCCTTGAAAACAATTCACAATCCCCAAAACCACACAAGAATACCCCACAAAATGATGGTATGATTTCCAATACTTCCTAAACTTATGTGTAGTTTTTGGCCTAAAAAGCAGAGCAAGTGTCTGTAGCCACCCCAAACAGAACACTGCAAACCCGAGTTTACGGTGCAGCCCGTAAACCCGGCCAGGTGACAGCTCACCGAGCTTGATCCCTATCGAAAACCCGATAGTTCCCAAGCTTACGGCCGAAATTTGCACCCCTGCATGTATATAGAACCAAACAGGGCCTACGGCATGCATATGCCGTAGGTAACGGGCCGCTAAGGCCCCTAGTGGTAGGAAAAAACCCCATGAGATTGTGTTAAGAATGGCATGTGTTAGTTTGAGTGGTTTAAGGTGGTTTTTTGAATGTGTTGTGGCCCCCGAAAGGACGTCGATTGTTGTTATCGAGGCAAGGTCGTTGATCGAGGTGGGGTGTATGGTCGGGGAGTAGCCTTGGACGTATATGCCACGGTTCCAAACGAAATGGATTTTTGTTTTATTTGGGACGAGCTTTATCGTGGAATAGATTTGAATAGTGGCGCCATTGTGTATGGTGGCCATGCGGCCACCATACAGAGTGGCGGAGGATGTGAGGATGTGGATGTCTAAAGGACGGGAAAGGAGGGGGCTTTTTTGGAATTTTACAGTGGGGTCAAGTATGTAGGGGAGTAGGACTAGTTGACCCGAGTTTGGGTCCGGGAAGGCGATTAGGGCCCGCGTGCCCGTCATTTCGGGGGAGGTAGGGTTTATGCCCCACCCGACCCACCCGGAGGGGGAAATGAAGGTACCGAAGAAGGCTAGGTCGAGTGTGGCGTTGTGGGGGTGGTACGACCACGCTATCGAGGCTTCCTGTGTGGGGAGCGTCATGCATTTTCCGAACGTTTTGGACAAGGTTTTCGTCGTGCAGTGCGACGAAAAGGCCCCGTTTGGATGGAAGGATAGGAAGATGGGCAAGAGAAGGATGAGCATATTGATTGAAATGTAACAAGAATGAGATCAAGATCAAGAAAATGTGTGTGCCAAACATGAGTATTTAATTGAGTTGGGGTTTTTTTTTTTAGTCCTTATTACTAATCATGAGATGCACACTATAATATTTAGTGCACTTACCTTTGAAGATAGGCAATGTCTAATTTCATGATTGTTTGTGTAACTACTACACCTCTCAATTTTTTCCATCATGGTTTTGGAAATAAATTCACTTTGAAGCTAAGTTATATAATGATGAGATTTAAATTTATATTATACATTAATTAATTAGCTTACTAAAAAAGGTTTACACTGATACTTTTGAAGCATTTATTCATCCATTTGTGTTTTGTTATTTGAATTCAGATGATCACATATAGCACAAGAATATCTACAAGAAAAGCATCTTCTTAGAAACCATAAACAAAATTAAAGGAGAAAAAACACATCTCTGGATTCCTGCACAGTGTCGTGTCCTTATATTAACTTTGATAAAGGAAAAGACAAAGTCCTAAAGCAGATTATGACATTAGTATCATATCTTTGACAATGGAAAAACCACTTCCACATTTGTCTCATAGGATTCCATCACTGCACCAACCCTTGCAAATTCTTGAGCAAAATGTCATCAGAATTAAGAAGAGGAAGAACAACACTCGAGGCGACATGCAACGCGGTCGTTAATTGAATAGTAAAGATTCCAAGAAACCTCCTAGGAGGATTCTCAAGAGCCATGAATCAAGGAATAGACCTAATGAATATAGGATCAAGAAGAAACCACAATCATCATAATCAAAACTTCCATTCTCAACCTCCCTTAAACTTTCCATTTCAAGATCCTTCTTGTTGGGATTATACTGGAAAGTATGTTTTTACTTTGTATAATCAAAACTGAATTTCGGATTTATTTACTGAAATAAATTGTTTATCACTGATGTTTTAAATATCATCGAATGTTACATATATTTACTGCATAACTGTTCAATAAATAGTACGTGTTACATTGTAGTTAATTTAGTGATACCAGATCACAGAAGATTAAATTAACAGTCTCTTGTAACCAAAAGTACACCATTCACGACCTAGATGGAAATGAACAATCCATCGTGAAAGGTTGAAGTGTAAGGCTCAGATTGGCTTGTCTTGACCAAGAGATTACACTAGTGCATGACTGATGCACTGAATAAGACCTACAGGAGGACAAATTCTTCAGAACTGAACAAGGAAGAATTAGACCTCAGTGGTTCGTTATTTCTTAATCTTCGTCCCTTAAAAAGGATCACGTGTGGTTGGTAATTATTGCTTTGACTTATCACGGGTAGAGAATCAACGAGATTCAATATTTTTTATCTTGGACAATATTATTGGTCACATGCGATTGCTAAGATTTAATACGGAGAATTGTGTGCAAGTACGCTTGTTTGATTTGCCCCCTTGCAAGTGGAACTAGTTTCCGGTATGGATAATAATGTTGAACCGTTCATTAACCAAGGACAAAAGATATTAATTAATGGAAAGCTATATCAATGGCTTGAATTAATTAATGGGCTAGATAATCTTAAACACGGGAAATAATAACCGAGAGTCATATTGACAGTAATATGGGTTAAGATGGATAGTGCAATATTAATTATGTAGTGGGATTAATTAATATTTATGGGCTTGAATAATATTGTGGCTCAATATTGATAATTCAAGATCCATTGGAATGTCCAATCTTAATTCTCCTAAAGGCCCCCTAAGTAGCCCAACATAAAGTCCAATAACTGAAAAAGATTTTTAAAAATAAAATAAATATTGTTGTCTTATTTTTCCTCTCTATTTTTTTCGAAAATTATGGATTAAAAGGGGAGAAAGATTTTCTTTGAATTTTGTTATGGAATGCAGATATGTATCCTTGGAATACAAGATTATCTCATTAAATTCAAGAAATCTCCCACTTGGTTATCCATATAGTAAATTTCGAAAATTTTGAAATATAAAGGGCAAGAAAGATTTTCTTGATTTTCTTGAAAAGATATTATGAAAGATATGTATTTCTTGAAATACAAGAATATCTCATAAATTCAAGAAGATTCAAATCTTGGATTCTTGTTCCCTATATTTCGAAAAATACACCATAACAAGAGTGAATGAGATTTTTATGGAATATTTTAATTATGGAGTAAAAGAATATATGAGATATATTCAACATTTCTTGGAGATCAAGAAAAGTTTTTTTTCCCTATTCCATGAGCAAAAAATCGGCCACTTCAACTCTATAAATAGGGGATGAGTGTTTCATTCACAAGTACAATTCCATGTGCTGGAAAAATTAGTAAATCCACAAAGGTGGTGCAACAAAGTTTATTTTCCTTTTGTTAATTGTTCGCAAGCATCCTACCACCGGATTGTCGAGCAAGGATTAAGGGAATACTTGGGAAGGTTTTTTTTGGTGTGTCTAATCAACAAGACCATTGTCACTCCAAGAGGTACGTTCAAGTAAACTCGTAGAAATTTCGCATGCGTAGGATTTACGTGAACTGTTTATATGCATGATTTGTTGTTGAATTATTATTTAAATTAATATAGGATTAATTCATGCTAGTAATAATTGTTAGAATTAAATTTGTATTTAAATATTCATCCCGAATAGATCCGGGCAAATAATTCCCCAACACTTCTAACTTCTCTCCAATGATCCAGGAAGAATTGGCTTTTCTAGCTCGTTTCGAGCAGCAATTTGGCACCGAGCATCCCTTTTTTTATGTGTGTCGTTTCATGGATGTGTTAAACATAGCTCAGTATGAGCATAAGTTCTTGTTTGTGTACATTCATGAACCGGAACATCCATTCGTCCCGTCTTTCTGCAGGGACACTCTGTGTTCAGAGTTGGTAGTGCAGCTTCTTGATGCTAATTTTGTCTGTTGGGGTGCACTTTGTAATACAGGAGAAGGGCTGCACATGCGTACCGCTTTACGTGTGTCTAGTTTTCCATTTTGTGCTGTTGTTGCTCCTGCTGCTGGGGCTGATAATCTTGCTGTTTTACAACAGGTTTTCAGAAATAAGTTAACTGATCTAAGTTTAAAGATTTATGTTTATTGATTTCTGTTTTATGTGTGTAGATTGAAGGTCCAGTTTTGCCGGCTGAATTGGTGGAGCATCTGCAAAGAACACTGGAAGAACAAGGGCTTGCATTCGGGAGTGGGAGGGCTCGTCTCGAAGAAAAGAGACGAGCAGATCATCGCTTGAGGGAAGAGCAAGATGCTGCTTTTTCAGCAGCTCTGAAGATAGATCAGGTACAACATAGCACTTATGTATTAGTTGTTGCACTGAAAGGTATTAGTTGATTTACTATAAAGTGATAGTTGATACCATGTTGTGGCATGTGATTTTAGGAGAAAGAAATGGTACAAAAGAAGTCAAGTTCAGAAGATAGAGTTGCAAAAACAGCTAATCCATCCAGCATTAGTGCAGAAAGTTCTCAGAAAACAAGTTCAAATGCAGCTAAAAAGGGTGAAGTAACTCAGGTATGATTCTTTTTGCATCATATTTTCAAGAACATTTCATTCGTCTAAGAATACGTGCAATCGGTTGCTAGATTTTGATTCGTTTCCCAAACGGGGAGAGACGGGAGCAGAGCTTCAAGTGCACAGACAAGATCAAGGCGATTTATCGGTACATCGACTCATTAGGCCTTGCTGGAGATATTGAGAATTATAGGCTAATATCAAACCTTCCAAGAAAAGTATATGGTGTTGATCAAATGGGAATGAGTCTTAAAGATTCTGGGCTTCATCCAAAAGCAAGCCTATTCTTGGAGATCCTTTGATGTTAGTTAGTTCTTCATTTGTATTAAGAATTAATTATTGTTTGTGAAGTTGAATCAAATCCTTAATTAGTCTCTTGCAACTTAGAAGTAGATGGTTATGGATTAAATTTTAATGCTTTTGTTAGAAGAATTATTTGTAATCATCTATCATTATCAACTAGTTTAAATTGAATCATGTAATTTATGTGGGGTATCACATTTTCATTTTCTGTGAAAGTAGGTAGGTTTGATATCCTTATTCAAAATAGAAAAAATATTTTTTTTGAAATAGGTTAATTTATGGTTAATTGTTAATGGATTTAGAATAAGTCTCTTGAAATGATCAAATCACCCCAACAAAAAAAGCAACGTTTTACTCTTCTTAATATTAATTTATAACTCTCTCATTAAAACTCGTGTCGTTTTGATTTGAGCAGTCAAAAACAGAAAAAATAGAGTATAAGTTATTTTTAACCCATTTTACACTAATTTATAAAATACTAGTATTATATATTTTAAAATATAATTTTTAACAATTTTGAAACTTTAGAATAAATTATATTTTTTCCAAAATAAAATAATATTTTTTTAAAAGGTATTAGGAAATCTGTAAGCAACCAAAAGGTGTGAAAGATAAGTAACGACTTTGTGATTCTAAAATCGAGAAATAGCGCACAAACCTTTTCAAGAAATGGCGCATTCTTTGAGGCTCCATCCTGCTGCTTTAGCTCACAACAATTTCAATTTCAAGCCGATTTCAACTCGTTATGCGAAACCCACAAACGCTTTCAACCTCAGAATTCGTTCTTCTTCGCAGGTTCCTGAAAATGCTCATAGAGTACGCTCTTTCTCTGCCTCTTTTGTGTATTTTGTTTTGAATTCTTGCTGAATTGTTGTATAATTTTGGAGTCGTTGTGTTAATTTCATGTTTCATTCAGTTGGATTATCTCTTGGGTTCCTTTTCGATTTTGTTGTTCTGAATCTGATTTTGGGTTGTGGTGAAATTGGATTAGTTGTTTTTTAATTGCATTTATGGAAAAGTTATGGGGTTTCAGAGGAGGTGAGATCCAATTTATTCTTGTTAGCTGAAATTCTAGGCTCGTTCAATTCGCAATTTGATTTGATGAAGTAATTTAGTAAGGAGGATATTTGTTTATATTTGAGTTAATTAGGATAAAACAGTTTGTTCCAAAATGTCCCATTCATTAATAACTTGCAGAGGGCGTATTATGATTATAAATGATTCGTTAATAACCTGTTAGACGGTATATTAGTCATTTTATACAAATAATCATTAGTAGTAATAGATAACTTTCTTAATCTGTGTGAAGAACCAAAAACGACAGTTAAATTAAAATGGAGGGAGTAGAACAACTCCACATACACCCCATATCCAAAATTCAAGAAAATACTCTCCGAAAATCGTTCAGTTAGTACCCAATTGTGGCTGTCTTAAACTCTTGATAGTTAAATTGATGGGATATAATACATAGTTCATGTTGGGACCTACATAAGTTGATCGCTTAAAAGGGTTCAATGTAATCATATGTTTGTGTTTGATTAGCTCGTTCATGTTGCAGCTGGTGGCACAAGTTAAAGAAAAACTAAAAAAGGAACACAGCAGTCTGCCAGTAGGCAAATGTGGAAGAGACGACGAAGAGATGATTCTTTGGTTTCTCAAGGATCGAAGGTTTTCTGTCGAAGAAACCATCACCAAATTGAGTAAAGCCATTGTAAGTACAATTTGTTAGTCTCTAATCCTTTGACTGCCTATGTATATCATCTTTATCTAGAGCCCCTCTGGTTTATTATTGTTAATAACTTAATTGATTATGATTAATTATTTCTTTTATAACTAAATAACAATAATTTTATATTTATGTTTACCATAACAGAAATGGCGTGAGGAATTTCACGTATCAGAATTGACGGAAGAATCAGTTAAACGTGTTGCGGCATCTGGAAAAGGTTACCTGCACAACCATCTTGATGTACATGGCAGACCAGTGCTAATAGTGGATGGATCCAAGCATTTTCCAGGGGTATGTAACCTTGAAGCCAGCATATTTCCTCTAATATTTGTGGATTTACAAAGTATAATCCAGCCCACTTTAACTTGCTTATAATTAGGTTTAAAATAGATTGTTAGAGGTACCCTTGTGAGGTTGTTTTACTTCACGGTTGATGAACTTGAAAGACCCAACATTTAATAATACTATGTATAATCTTTAAGTGAGGCCTCTGAACTCAAATGGATGGTTGCGGAAAAAAATAGTCTCTAAATCAACAGAAAATCTTATAGAAACTGTGGTAAAACATCAGGTTTGTGTTATTTTTGCTGGGAGAGAACTTTCATCTTTAAGCAGTTTCTGACGTGAAATGTTAGCTCTATTGTGTAAGCTTTTTTTCCAACTCAAGCTAGCTTGGTGGTGATGTTAATGAAAACAGGAGTACGAGCAACGCGAAGACGAGAAGCTGTTTATATTCTTGGTGGAGAAGGCAATACGCAAACTTCCTGCTGGAAAGCAGGATATACTGGTTATACTTGATCTCCGTCGTTTTCAGGCACGAAATGCAGACCTCAAGTTCACGACATTTGTGGTATAATCCCCCTTATAGTTATAACTATGTTTCTCATTATATTTCTGAAAGCTATTTTCATGTGGTGTTTGCAGTTTGATGTATTCTACTGCTACTATCCGAAGAGATTGAGTGAAGTTGTGTTCGTGGATGCTCCGTTTGTGTTCAAACCATTTTGGCAGCTAGTTAAGCCCTTGCTAAAATCATATGCCTCTCTGGTCAGTGCTTCTCATCTTTTACAACTTTGAACCATATATATCATCCCCCTTTAGTACTCATTTGTTTTTAAAGTAAAAAAGTTGTGAACAAATATGGCTTGGAGATTGTAGTTTATCAGAAAAGTGACTTTCAGTCTTGCTCTTTATTTGTTTATTTCTTCACATCTTCACATGTATTTCGATTTTTTAAGGTGAGATTTTGCTCGGAAAAGGATGTCAAACAAGACTACTTCACAGCAGATACTCTTCCAGCAAACTTTTAAGGGGTGTTCTATTCCATCAAAGCACTGGAGGGCATGTGAGAATTTGGGAGTCTAATTTATAATATTTTGATAACTATCATTTTTAAGCTTTAATTGTGTCCTACTGGAAGAGAGAAAGGAAAAGGAAAGAAATGGTAAAAGTGGTTGAATTTTTTGTATTCTTAGTTGTGGGTACGAATAAATTACTCTGAAAATATAATGCAACAAGAATTCTTTGTATGACTCACTTTCATTCTTTATCCCACATTCCACACAATCAAACCTTCAGACACACACTTGTCCAGAAAGCTATATCGGCTAACACCATGCAAATTATTAACAAATAAAAACTACCAGATGAAGTGGTAATGATCATTGAGACTAAGTAACACCTTTATTACTAATGCAAGATCCAGTTCCACCAGCAAGGATCAAAATACAAGTTCAAAACTATTGTCAGAGTGTAAGATATGCATAGTACTCCCACTGCTTTGGTAGCTTACTCTGCAGATGCTTCATACGAACGTTTTACGTCGAATTGAGCAATGTCCCAGCATAAGAACCGAGTTACATTCCTGTGGTAGCATAACATCCCACTGTAAAGTAAAGTCATATAATACAGAGTCGATTGATGGCATACGCAAAACAAAAAACAAGTCTCTATGAATTGATTGATTAGCTAAGGTTAACAGTAGTTACAAATACTACTGATAGAACACAAATAAAAGAAACTATAGGCAAGCTGCCAAATTGGCAACAATTCAAGAGTAAAAAAAATTCCAATGGAAGCATTGATATTAGAAGAAAAATCAGAATGAATTTAATCACCAATCAAAATAAAAATATGTACTTCAAAACAAATATCAATCTCAAAGTCAACAATAGTTATACAAAGTGAGAAGATACATAAACCATCAGGTGAAACAACCAGATATTAGAATGCAAAACTGTGAGATGTGAACTTAAAGCAGGTAACTAAATAATGGATAAAACTATCTTACCAGGTCAATCATTTCGATTGAATGAAAAAAAAATTCCCTGTCCACCAGGCACCCGTTCGAAAGCTCCACTTTGTGAAGATCTGAAATCACCATCTTGCAAAGAGACCCTCTGTGAATATTGGTTCTTGGGCTCCGGTTGATTGAAGTTTCCCTGATAAGACGACATTGGATTTCCTTCCCCTGATCCTGCTGGACTAAAATTTTGTTGAGGTGTGTAATTTGGTGTATTCCCATAACTTTGCTGTGTATTCTGCCCAAAGCTCTGTGGTGGTGGTTGTCCATAGCCTTGATTTGGCGGTGGTGCATAGCCCTGCTGTGGTGGTGGTACATAATTCTGTCTCGGAGGTCGTTCAAAATTCTGCTGAGGTGGTGGGCCATAGTTCTGCTGAGGTGGAGGCCCATAGTTCTGCTGGCCTGGAGGCCCATAGGGTCGTGACCCAGGCCCATAGTTTTGTTGGGGTGGAGGCCCTTCTCTATAGTTCTGCTGGGGTCGAGGCCCTTGACCATAGTTTTGCTGGGGTGGGGGTCCATAGTTCTGCTCTCTTGGACGATTATCCCTGTTGCTTCGCCTACCATAATGTACAGGGGGTGGTCTAGGAAAAATCTCTCCATTGACATACTTGTCTCCTACAATGTATTTTTAAAAGAGAAGAATCACCACCAAAGGTGAACATTCAGAGAGTTAACTTAGTAGTAGACTAGTAGTGACTGAAAAACACTAACCTCCATATTCCTTATTTACTGGATCAATGTATGAATCTGGCAATACAAACACAACACCCGGAAGACCTATTGACAACAAAATTTAATAACACTAGCTAAAAAGTAAAATACATTGGTCAGTAGATTTGTAACAATTGCAACACTTACTTTTAAACTTCTCAGATGTTTCCTCCGTACACTCAACCTGAAAGCCTTGATATGTTGTTGTACTAAGTGCATATATTTTCTTCTTCGCCTCTTCCACACTGAACAAAACAAATAAATAAGACATATGCACTATATCATTGTGATGCCCAAATCAGCAATAAGGTGAACTCATAAACAACTATACAAAATGGTACACAGAATATCAATCATACAAGTGCAGATAAAGTCATGAGAATACACATCATTTCCATAAGGCCCCGATCTTGTAATGAGATGAGAAAAGGATAAATGTACATATTTAGAATAAACAGCTCAGACTATGAAAACTTAGCCACAAAATAAAGTCAATAACCAGAGAAATCATAAGGCAATAGTAATAGGCACAACCATTAGATCATGACACCATTCCAGCCTTCCTCACCCTAAAGGGCATGAATGCAGGGGAAAGTTACAAATAGGAGGAGCATATCGTAACCACGCTACCATTGATGTAAATTAAGTGGACTGAAGTGTGTATATTTCCCTATTACTTCTCCAACCTCAAAACTCACTCCTCCATACCAAATCTACCACCACTAGATGACCATTTTGTTAAAATCATATATATATACAATCAAATAGCCCAAGTATAAGAAAACGAGAAATCTCCACTGACCCCAGCAAAAGGAAAAGGGAATAAATCATTTTCACAGGTAAGTGGGGGAGACAACACTAAAGTGGGGGAGACAACACTAAAGTGTGGCAACGTTATAACATGAATAAACAACGCAGGATAGCCAAAACATATATCACCACTAGAAAAACGAAAATTAAAGTAAATGAAGAGTCCCACACTAGCGAAAAAAATAGTATCTCCATAAATGGAAATCAATTTTCAGCAGCAAAAACTGTATTAAAAAGAATAAGAATTGAATCAACAAGAGAAAAGCATTGGTTACCTGCCGAAGACTTGGGCAGCCGTATTAACATAGGTATCAATCATCTGATCGCGAGTAAGATTGGCATCCTTGGGGAAATCAATGGTGATTAGCCAGTGGTTGTAATCGCATCCTTCAAATAGGATAGTATCGGGCCTGATTTCGTCGGTCTCGGAGTCAAATGTGTTTCGGAAGAGGGAAGTTGTTGACGTGAAGAACCGCGTCGCCGTTTGGACGGAGGAGAGAGTAGCTGTAGGGGTGTGGCTAGAAAGAAGGCCGGAGGAAATTGGCCTGAGGCCTTGCCGGGAGCTGCGAAGGACGGATAGCGAGAGGGAAAGAGCACGGCGGAGACGGTGAGGGTTAAGGGCCATCGCCGGAGATGCTGAGCTAGGGCTTTTGGGGTTTAGGCTGTGGGAGAGTGAAAGTATATCAAATGGAGTATCTATTTTGAGTTTTATGTTTTACTTTACAATAATTTCTACGTAAACCTTACACGAGAATATATTAATTTTAATTATTTTTTATCAAAAATTTTAAAATTTCGTTGAAATCTCGTCGGATTAAGCATGTGACTTCGCGTGACATTTTAAAATTAATTTTTTTTTTAAATTTTCGACAACCTAGACAGATGGACTATCAAGTAACAAAAAAATAATAAATAAAGTGTCACGTGAAATGCATATATTTATTCCAACAAAATTCCGACGAGATTATAATTACTAAATTACTATATGATTACAATATTCACATATTTACATTAATTATCATTACTTTTAAATTTATACATACATTCAATTCAATTAGTTCATTTACTCTATGCATAAGATTTATCACATTACCCTTCAACATTCTATTTATTATATATTTTTTGTAACATGTGTGCTAAAAATTGGGGCAAATTTTGTGGGAAAGAGGAAGTAACTTGTAAAATTTCAGAAATTCGTGAAAATGCAACCTATATAAAGAATAATTGGAATGATATATTATGGAATAATATAATAATTTGTATGTCCTTTTATTTTCCATTAGATTATTCTAGTAGAAATAATTTATGAGATAATTATGATGGATTATTCTAGGAGCATCCCTTGCTCACTATAAAAATGTGGTATGTCACTTCATTTTGTATCACTTGAAATGAAATAAAGTATTCTCCCTTCTCCCTATATTTTTTACTTTGTTTACTTTTCATACTTCATATAAGTATTAGTTTCACTACATAAAAGTATTAGTTCCATAACACGTTATCAGCACGAGTCTTTACCTTGAGCTTTATCGATATTGGGGCAACTTCAAGTATCATTCACAATTCTTGAGAATTATTTATCATGGATTCTAGATGTTGAAATTCATCTTGAGGCAAGAGGTCTTGGAGAAACTATTGTTGATGATAATAATGCATCAAATCAAGACCGTGCAAAAGCAATGATTTTCCTTCGTCACCATTTGGACGAAGGATTGAAAAATGAATATTTAACTGTGAAAGATCCACTTGTCTTGTGGAAAGATTTAAAAGAAAGATACGACCACCTGAAGATGGTCATCCTTCCAAAAGCCCGGTATGATTGGCTTCACTTACGTCTGCAAGATTTTAAAACTGTTAATGAATATAATTTGGCTATGTTCAGAATTACTTCTCAAATGAAATTATGTGGTGAAACCATAACTGATAATGATATGCTTGAGAAGACATTCTCTACTTTTCATGTCTCGAATTTGCTCCTGCAGCAGCAATATCGAGAAAAGAGATTTAAGAAATATTCTGAACTAATTGCTTGCATTCTCTTAGCCGAGAAAAATAATGAACTGTTATTGAAAAATCATGAGTCCCGACCCACTGGTTCTAGTCCATTCCCTGAAGCGAATGTGACTCAATCTCAATATCATGGTCGTGGTCGTGGACGTGGACGTGGTGGTAGCCGAGGACGTGGTCATTTTCGTTATCGTGGTCGCGGTCGTGGTAGATTCACTCCATATAATAACAATAAACATGATCGTGACAAGAAGCAAAATGTCTCCCAGAAGAGAGACAATGGAGAAAGGAAGAAGTATGAGGAATACTGTCACTGGTGCGGAATGGAAGGTCATTGGTCCCGCATATGTCAAACAGCGGATCATCTTGTTGAGCTTTATCAAGCCTCTTTGAAAAATAAAGAAAAAAATGTTGAAACAAATTTTGTTGATGACAATGTTGCTTTTAATGGTGGTGATGTTGATATGACTCACCTTGATGTATCCGATTTCTTTAATGATGTCAACTAGTCATATGGTGAATACCCTATATATATTTTCATGATAAATAAAATATTTATATGTTTGCATCTTTTATTAATATTAATATTAATTTCTAATTTATGTTTTATTATTTTATGAAGATGCGATGGATGCCAAACATTTGGGAATGGATAGTGATGGTGATATTTGTCTAATTGATAGTGCTATTACACACACTATACTTAAAGATACAAAATATTTCTCTCATTTGCAAAAGGGGGAGACAAATGTTAATATTATAAGTGGTAGTGCAAATTTGATTGTTGGCTCCGGAAGAGCCACAATATTTCTCCTCGGAGGAACTAAACTCATTATAAATGATGCACTACTGTCCCCCAAGTCTCGAAGAAATTTGTTAAGTTTTAAAGATATCCGCAGAAATGGGTATCATATCGAGACTTTAAATGAGAAAACAATGAATATCTATTGATCACACAAGTTGTTTCTGGAAAGAAATGTGTGTTAGAAAAGTTGTATTCGCTTTCTTACCGCCTATATATTATACTGAAAATAAATACAAAATTAAACATATCACCTAATAGACCAGAAGTCTATTACCCCCAAAGATTTTATGATTTGGCATGATCGCCTTGGACATCCTGGTTCCACCATGATGAGGCGAATAATTGAAAATTCACATGGTCATTCATTAGAAAATAAAAGGGTGTTAAATTCATATGAATTCTCATGTGTTGCTTGCTCACAAGGAAAGTTAATTGTGAGACCTTCACCAACTAAAGTGGGGATTGAATCCCCTGCATTTCTAAAACGAATTCATGGTGATATTTGTGGGCTCAGAGATCCACCATGTGGACCATTTCGATATTTTATGGTGCTAGTTGATGCATCAACAAGATGGTCACATGTATGTCTATTATCTTCTCGCAACCTAGCATTTGCAAGATTACTTGCCCAAATAATAAAGTTGTGAGCACAGTTTTCAGATCACCCAATAAAAAAAATTCGTCTAGACAATGCTGGTGAATATTCATCACATGCTTTTTATGATTATTGCATGTCGATTGGAATAAGTGTTGAACATCCCAGTAGCTCATGTTCATTACACAAAATGGTCTAAATTTAATCATTTATTAAACGATTGCAACTAATTGCTAGACCATTGCTAATGAAATCAAAACTTCCTTTATCTCGGCTGGGGACATGCTATATCGCATGCGGCAACACTTGTGAGAATTGACCGACAAGTAATAATAATCTTTCTCCCTACGCTTAACATCTGGTTATGAGCCCAATATCTCTCATTTAAGAATTTTCGGGTGTGCGGTTTATGTTCCAATTGCACCGCCTCACCGTACTAAATTGGGCCCCCAACGAAGATTGGGAATATATGTCGGGTATGAATCACCTTCGATACTTAAATATATCGAACCATTAACAGGTGATTTATTTATTTGCCAGATTGCATTGTCATTTTGATGAATCTCATTTCCCGACATTAGGGAGGTAAGGATCAACCGAAAAAGGAAATCAATTGGAAAATTGCATTAGATTTCCTTGATCCTCGTACAAAAGAATGTGAACTTGAAGTTCAAAGGATCATACATTTGCAACAAATTGCAAATCAATTGCCGGATGCATTTAGTGACTCCAGAAGAGTTACTAAATCACATATTCCCGCAGAAAATGCTCCGGTTAAGATTGATGTTCCTGAAGGACAAATAACAAGTGCTAATGAATCTAAAGCACGCCTGAAGCGTGGTAGACCTCTTGGTTCCAAAGATAAAAATCCTCGAAAGAAAAGAGGATTAATTAATATCGACGAGTCAAATGAGAATGAACGACTCGCGCGTAGTGAGAAAATTCAACTTTCGAAAGAAGTTGTCTCAGAAGATGTTGCTCCTGAAGAGCCAATTTCTGAAGATAATGAAGTTGTAGAAACTTCAATAAATTATGTCACTACGGGAAAAAGTTGGAACCGAAGAGAAACCATTATTAATAATATTTTTGCATACAATGTAGCACTTGATATTATGGAAGAAATTGAGGATCATGAACCCAGATCGGTTGATGAATGTCGGCGTAGAAATGATTGGCCAAAATGGAAAGATGCAATCCAATCTGAGTTGGATTCACTGACAAAACGAAAAGTATTTGGACCTATAGTCCAAACACCAGAAGGTGTAAAGCCAGTGGGATACAAATGGGTATTCGTGCGAAAAAGAAACGAGAAAAATGAAATTGTGAGATATAAAGCACGATTGGTGGCCCAAGGCTTTTCACAAAGACCTGGATTTGATTATGACGAAACATACTCTCCTGTAATGGATGCAATTACATTTAGATATCTTGTAAGTTTTACCGTGCATGAAAGACTTGAGATCGTCTAAACGGACGTTATTATTTGCATATTTATATCACGGTAATCTTGAAAAATATATCTACATGAGAGTCCCTCAAGGATTTAGCATGCCTAAAAGCGTGTAAGTCAAATCCAAGAGAAGTTTATTCTATTAAATTGCAAAGGTCTTTGTATGGGCTCAAACAATCTGGACGTATGTGGTATAATCGTCTTACTGAATGCCTAGTCAAAGAAGGTTATATCAATGACCCAATATGTCCATGTGTTTTCTTAAAGAAAAAATGGGTCAAATTTTGTGATAATTGCGAAAGTATGTTGATGATCTCAATTTAATCGGGACTCTGAAAGAGCTCAAGAGGCGATTGCATATTTGAAGAAAGAATTTGAGATCAAGGATTTTGGTAAGACAAAATTTTGCCTTGGTTTGCAAATTGATCACCTCGAAGGTGGAATTTTTGTCCACCAAACTGCTTATACCCAGAAGGTATTAAAGCGGTTCTACATGGAAAAGGCACATCCACTAAGTACCCCAATGGTCGTCCCACACTCGATCCTAATAAGGACCCTTTTCAGCAAATGAGATGAAGGTGAAGAGATACTTGGTCCTGAAGTACCATATCTCAGTGCAATTGGTGCACTTATATATCTTGCTAACTGTACAAGGCCAGATATATCCTTTGCAGTTAATTTGCTAGCAAGATTTAGTTCATCTCCCACAAGACGACATTGGAATGGTATTAAACATATTGTTCGCTATCTCCAAGGAACAATTGATCTTGGCCTATTTTATTCAAATAATTCTCGACCAAATATCTTGGTTATCTTGATCTTTGGTATTTATCGACCACACACAAAGTAAGGTCTCAGACTGGATATGTATTCACATGTGGTGGTACTGCCATTTCATGGCGATCTACAAAGCAATCACTCGCTGCCACTTCTTCAAATCATGCTAAAATTATAGCAATTCATGAGGCCAGTCGGAAATGTGTTTGGTTGAGGTCAATGATCAATTATATTCGAAAGAGTTGTGGTTTGTCTCGTGACAATGAAAATCCTCCAACTTTATTATATGAAGATAATGCAGCTTGTATAGCTCAGCTAAAAGGAGGATATATTAAAGGAGATAGAACCAAACATATTTCACCAAAATTCTTCTTTACTCATGAGTTGCAAAAGAATGGTGAAATCGATGTGCAACAAATCCGCTCAAGTGACAATTTAGCAGATTTATTTACCAAGGCATTACCCACTGCAACATTTGAGAAGTTGGTGAAACGTATCGGAATGCGTCGATTAAAAGATCTCAAATGATGTTTGAATCAGGGGGAGAATAAATAAACTAAATAATATATGTACTCTTTTTCTCCTTCACTAGGTTTTTTTTCCCACTGGGTTTTTCCTAGTAAGGTTTTTAACGAGGCATATTCTTTATGTAATGACGGACATACAAGGGGGAGTATTATGAAATAATATAATAATTTGTATGTCCTTTCATTTTCCATTAGATTATTCTAGTAGAAATAATTTATGAGATAATTATGATGGATTATTCTAGGAGCATCCCTTGCTCACTATAAAAATGTGGTATGTCACTTCATTTTGTATCACTTGAAATGAAATAAAGTATTCTCTCTTCTCCCTATATTTTCTACTTTGTCTACTTTTCATACTTCATATAAGTATTAGTTTCACTACATAAAAGTATTAGTTCCATAACATGATACCAATTATGCCAGGATTTGGATCAAGTGTGAGAAAATGGATGTGATTAGTAAATTTAGGAAAAATGTCAATTCAGGGCCTGAAAGATGGCAAAATTATCAATTTAAGGCTTTAAAGATTTTTCCTATCGATTCAAGGCCTAAAAGATAGAAAACTATCGATTCAGGGCCTGAAAGATAAAAACTATCAATTTGAGGCTCACACATTTTAAGTCCATGTTTGACACTTATATTTCATATCCTTATTTCATGTTCTTATTTTTTATATTTTTAGGATTTACGGTTCAAGGTTTACGATTCAGGGGGATTTAGGGTTTAGGGTTCATCATTTAGGGTTTATGGTTTAGTGTTCAGGGTTTTAGTGCCAAACATGGCTTTAAAATTTATAAGCCTCGAATTGGTAGTTTCTATCTTTCAGGCCCTGGATTGATAGTTTTTAATCTTTCAGACCTTGAATCGATAGAAAAAATCTTTCAAGCCTTAAATTGATAACTTTGACATCTTTCAGGCCCTGAATTGATAAAACTCCGTAAATTTATAGGAGTAGTTTTTAAAAATTTCAATCTCAATAGTATTTTAATAGAAAAAAGAAGTGAGTGTACAGTGTATGAAAATAATATTTTAAAAAAAACTATTGCTAAAACATGCAAAAATATTAGTACCAAAATAGAGAGTTTTATGTGCTTCGAATTGGCTTTGTTATAAAGTTGGAAACTCGTTTTTCTTTGAAAAATAGGCCAAAAATGACTGACTGCCTACGCTCAACAGCCTCAGCAATTTTAACAAAACAAAAGTCACACAAACATGCAACATGCTTAAACGAATTTAAACTATTGATGATATGTGTACATTATATGTAAATACACTAGAAGATAGTAACTCTATTTTCTCTAATCAAGAATGCAAATAAGAAGGCAATGCTGTCCTAGTACCACAACTTTTCTTTCCCAACATAGGCAACTTAACTTGACAACAATAAACAATGACCAGAATAAGTGACAGCAAAACAAATGTGAGTAAAGTAGAAGGTCTGATTACACTACTGTCTTTCAGAATGGACACGCGGTTATTTTGCGAAATCTCAGCATCGTGCCATAAGAAATCTCCCTCGATTAGTGAAGCGCCTAATGTCCAAGAAACGTCTCCGGGCCCAAATATTATTTCCACATCACTGAGACAGAGAGCATTTTGTATAAGTGATGTTAGATAGGGAACTCGGAAGCAATCGTGTCCGTTGATGTTTTTCTGATCGGGCAATGATCGTGAACATAGTTCCTGTCCCAACTCCCACATCTTCGTCACGTTTGCCTTCGTGCTCAGATTAAGTGCGTGATAGACGGCAAAAAACCCCGACAGTGCATGATAACGTGAAACGGTATGCAATATTTTTGCTAACTTCAATTTTTATTGCCTGCAGATAAGAAAATGAAAGTAAATGTTCAGAATCTGATAGTGGATTATTCAGACAAGTTCATAGCTATCCGGCAATATATCTGGTTTCCGGCAAAAACTCAATTTTGACTTAATTTTGATCAAAAGTTACTCATTCGCAAATAAACTGAAATATGTAATTAGAAGTATTAGTTCATACAAAAACTAAAGTATTAGTTTCTAGCCAGAACAGTATAAGTACTTTTTCAATATATAAGCTAGTACTTTTCATCATATCAGCTTATACTTTTCGTTGCATGAACTAATACTTTTAGACCCTTTTTTTATTAATGTTCGCGAAAATATATAAAATTGGCTGAAATTTTTTAGTCAAAACTGCATCACTGCCTATCTTTCCTAGAGCTATAAAAACATGATGTCTCCAAATAGAAAAGAAACAAGGGGAAACTGCCTAAGGATACAGAAAATCATATATGCTGATAGAGATATGTATCTGTTTCTGAGATCACAGAACATGATACAGATCATTAACTAACCATCTTGCAGGTATGACCGTGAGACATTCAATTGACGTACTGGTGATTAAAGATGACAACTTAAATAACTGTAAACATATTACTCATTGAAGATACATAATTCCATTTTCAACTAACCTCCATAAGAAAACAGGCCTATGCATTTTGATCGCTTCAGCTGGTGCGACGAATTTAAACTGCTTGAATTGATGGCAGCTTCCCTTGCAATTATTTCACATTGCTCCCAATCCGGATCCCCAACAAGGAGCACAGAATTCAACTCGTTCTTATCCACACGATTACTCAAATTTCTAAAAGCTCTATGATCTACACCGAAGCAACCATGGCATGTGTAATTCTGTCCAAAACCAGAACCAAGACACGGATGTCTCACTTAGAACATGCCATCAAGACTCTCTCTCATCGCCTGAGTATGACTCAGCATCACAATTGTCCTATCAAAAACTTCATTCAATCCAAAAGCCGGTAATGAATAAGCTACAAGATTGTGTTCAACTGTACCGATTCTTGATCTAAAATCATGCTCGTACCTCAGCCACCACCTGAAGAGACGAGCCCCCTAAATCAAGAAGTCCCAATGTGGACAGCCTAGACGAACTCCCAAACACCCCCATTTTATAATTCAACGCAACCCAACCGTAGTACGCTTCTTCCTTCCCACTCAAAACTCTAATCCAATTCTTCCTATACAGAAATCCATGCTCTTTCACAACATTTTCGACATTTACCAAAATTCGTGTAGCTTCTTGAGGCATTAACCTTCTCATTCCAGCTGTAGCTAAAATGAATATAGGCGTTCCAGCCTGCCTATCCAACGGCACCCATTGTTCTGCATATCTAATCAACGGTTCCAAAGAGCCCCTCACACCGACTGCATCATTAACAAAATTATGCAAGCCGGGCTCAGTTTGCATGCAATGGTACTCACAGCCACTGCTCTTATTCACATTATCTGGATAACTATGCAATAAAACAGGCAAATTTCCATAAATTTTACTTCCATTTCCAATCATCCACTCAAACACACTTACCCTTGAGCCAGTACTTCCACAGTCCAACACAACTGTAAAATATGTGTTCATCTCAGGCATAAGAATGCGATCTTTAAAAATTAAATATCCACCAACTAATCCTAAAATTACTAAGACTATCAAAATGGAAACTATAACGAACTTTCTGAATCTAGGGTTGTGAAAAACCCCTGAATTTTGAATTTTTGATTTCGAAGGCGACTTGGGCTCCATTCTAAAACCTTAATAAACTGAATCAAACATAAATGTTACTGATCCGCTAAACATATTCTCTGATCCGTGATTACGAATCTGAGGTGACACTACCTGATTAACTAAAACCATGATCCAGATTACGAATCCTCGTTCATATTTATAACGAATTCATCAACAAATCTCAAGAATAAATTAACAGAGAGGTGCTCGATGAAATGCCAGTATACCTTTTTCGTTGCAGATCAATGGCAGCTCTGAATTGAAGAACTATGCGATTACAGTTGGATTGAAGAGGGCGTGATTTACACACTGAAACACTGAAAATGAAACTCCCTCGTTCTCGTTTTTTTTTTAATTATTATTAAGAAAATACTCTAAATTTGTCGTTTTTGCTTGTAATCTTGTTTTGGTTTTTAAAAAAAAATCCTAAATTTTTTAATTATTTTTTGTTTATTTGTTTGTTTTTTTTAGCGCAACGTTATTTTATTTTTTTTAAAACCATTATACTCCTTTCTTTTAGCAACTAGTCAGTAATAACTATGTCAATTGACAAGTTTGATAACTAAATTAAAATACAGTCCAAAAAAAAAAGGAATATCTGTTAATTTATTCTATTTTTTGTCAAAAAATAAAATAAAATTGTGCAACGGTTTCAATTTTGACACGATTTGAGTTATTTTAATAGCTCAAAATGATTGACTCATACAAAAAAATATATATATATACTAATTTTTACAAATAAAAAATGTTTTTAATACATTTCAATACATGGATTATTTCCAAAAGAAAAAAATGTTTGATTAAAATCGTGGGTTAAAATTGCACTAATTACACAAAATGTTACTTCATATATCATTACAATTTGTAAAAATGATACATACGATTTTTTTCAATGTTACGTTGCTGGTCAGTACCCCAAAGTGCTTTATTATGTTATAATACATATTTAATTAATGTGTTGTACAATATAAAATATTAATACATGTGGTACAACATGTTAATGTACCGAACATTAACCGGTAATGTAGCATGGAAAAAACCATACATATTGATGATTATAAAAATATGTATATCTTCCTATAGAATCTCCTAATATTCCTTGAGTTATGTGCACCCGGGTGCACCGTGCACTCATAGTGCATTTTAGAAGCTTGCGACTATACAAAACAGAAACGTGCAACTATTTTAAACAGAAGCATGCAACTATGTTTCATATTATTAGTTGCACTTTTCTATATAAATAAGTTACACTTTTCAAAAAAACAAGTTGCACGCTTCTAAAATGCACTATGAGTGCACGGTGCACCCGGGTTCATACAAGACCTAGCAATATTCCTTTGGCCATATGAAATTTTTCTTATGTTGGTCCAATGCTAAATTTGTCATTTTCAGCATTGGATTATAGCTATAAAACATTTTATGAAACAAGAAATATCCAACTGTGAGAGGAAATAGTCCACTCCCATCATCCAAAAAATGCTACATTTTTCTTTTATTTTTGCCAGTAGGTAAAATCTTTAACTAATGAGAAATATAAGCCCAAATATATCTCTGTTACTTTTAATCATAAAATGTCAAAGATTCAGACATATGAGCAAATCATAAGACCAGTTAAATATATATTATGAAGATTAAGAGATGCAAGTTGGTTTCATTAAAAAAAAAATGATACAAGTGGTTAATAATCAATCAACCAGAACTCAATTATAATTATTACACTGGATTAAAATTGAACATGAGTTTGAAAAAAAAAAGGAAAAAGATATTCAGATATGTTTAATGAGCATCTTCTTCTTCACAGAATTTAGTGTACTCTTTTGGGCCCAATAAGGATTCCAGCTCTGAAGGATTGCTGGGCTTCACCTTAATCATCCATCCATCTTCAAATGGGCTTGAATTGATCTTCACCCCATTACAAAATAAGATCATAATTTATGTCAAAAATAGCAAGAAAAAGAGTTGCAAATTAATTAAAATAATTGACCACATGGAATATCGATGAAATGAAATACGAGATTGAAAACAGATCAGATGTATAGTAGTATATAAAGTGATTACCAGTCCAGAAGAATCGGAAAGCTTAGGGTTGATCTCCACAACCTCGCCAGAGATGGGAGAGTTGACATCACTAGTGGCCTTCACACTCTCTACAACTCCGAACTTTTTGCCCTGCGACACTCCTTCTGACACCTCTGGCAACTCTACGAACACAACTTCGCCTAGATGGTCCTAAAAACAAAGACAATGGAACACAATTCTTTGTTATATTTTGGTATTACATACATCTGTTATATGTGTTGGATGTTTGACACGTGTGATTGATATAAAAATAAATTAATGGAAACTCTCAATTTTGATCCAAAAGCACCAAAATGGGGGGTGGGGTTGCAAATCTTGATTCTTTAGCTAGCTAGAAGTGGATGACATTTTTGTTCCTATCATATTCATAAGGTTGCAATTTACTTCCAACAAATCCTAATTTTGCTAAATTTACCACTAATTTTTTATCAAACATTTTACCGGAGCCCAAATTGTAACATTCAATTTATATTCAAATTGCGTAAAATTGAGAGATTGAATCTTTGAGTAACTAAATTGCCATCCAAAATTTACCAATTTCCCCAAACAAAATATTTAAAAACTTTGTTAGGGACAATGAGGGCTTAATTTTTTTTGTTTTTGATCAATTCATGTAGAGAAATTTATCATTTTCAATAACTATATAAACTTGTTGTAGCAAGACCAATATTGGCAACAATAAATACTTGTAACATATACATGTATTTATAAACATAAGAGTTTTTTGTGTAGTATTACCTGGGCATGGTCAGTGATACCAATGGTGGCCACATCACCATCATGCTTCACCCATTCATGTGATTTTGCATACTTCAGCCCCTCCAACACTACAATTAATTCCCACCAATTAAATATATCAATACAAAAACAATATTTCAAGATTAAATCAATATAATAAGTTGTATTTTTACCAGTGGCAAAGGTTCTGGAAATAGAAAAGGTAGGAGAAACAAGAGCTGATTTAGTTGAGAGTTTGAGAGCATTTGCCGTAGAAGAAGCCCACATTCTCAAAGCCATTTTTCCAAATATTTCTTCACTCTGTGACTGTGTGTGTAGATTTTGAGTGAAACACTTGCAAAATAAGAGAAGTTGCTTTATTTCTTTGTTATTATTATCTTTGATGAATGGTGGAAAATGAAAGCCTCATCTTTGGAAGTTGGAAACCTGACATATTTGCCTTTCATATTAAAATTTTTGATTTATTATTATTTATATTACAAATCATGGGATTCACCCACCGTAGATGTAGTTATATTTATATTTTTATTTGCATTTTAGTTTCATTCAAATTGCAAAGATTTTGTTGTAAATGATATCTTGAGAAAATAGCAAGATATATACTCATGAATTTGCAGTTGAGTTGAGGTGAAACCCGATTATATTAATATATGAATATAGAAAAAAAATCTTGCAAGTTTTAACCATGAGAAAATAATCTTATGGTACTAATTATTATAACTAAAAATGTAATCTAGATCTTGTGCTGAAAAATATATACATATATACTGCATTGTTTTACTAATAGGGAACATCAATACAAAAAGTGAAACATATAATCGAACTGATTTTATTGGTCAGGTCTTTATATTTTCTTTCCTTAATAACATATTGCTGTTTTGTTTTTATGAATAAAATTAATAATGAATTTTAAACAAATATGTGGTATTAATACTATCATGGGTTGTCAGTCCCCTGTGTGTAAGGCATGTTTGTTTTGAGATTATAGTGGGCGTGATAAATTCTGGATTTTGAAGTTCTAAAATTTCTAAATTTTGATAAATAGTTAAGATGTATATGTTTGTTGTGAGATTTTATAGAGTAGGATTATGAAAATGTTGATTGATGTGATATTATTATATTATTTTGAGTGTATTGAGAGAATAAAAATGTAGTAGATGATTTGACTGTATTGAAAGAATAAAAAGTTGAGTAATAGGAGGTGATGGAATAGTGTAGGATTAATATGATTTAAAAATTCTTACTTTAAATTTCAAAATAAATAGAGATTTGAGATTGTAAAATTCAAAGTTCGGCCGGGATAGTTGAGAAATAACGAGGGTTTGGGATTATAAATGATAACCTTCACTTGTTGCTCTTGAAGATTTCATTTGTTTTTGGGTGAGAGTAAATTTTTTTTTGTAAATTCATCAATTAAAATTCTGATACACTCACCACAAATTATTATTATATGAGATGATGTAATACTAATAAATTTTATACTTATTTGAAATTAAGTGTATCTTATTTACTCAAATATTTATTCGACTTGAATTTTTCTTTCGAACAGTTTAATAAATTTTGAACCGTGTATTGATTGAGATTGCGGCCAGTTATATTTATTAGTGATTATTTCATGTAGGTTTGGCCAATTTATAGAACAGCCGTGTAACAAGACTTTGATCCATGTCTATAATGCATATTATTGTAACATTGTTTATGTTGGGGTCTTTACAAAATGAAAAATAAGAAAAATTGAGAAAATAATTTCATTTAGCGATTATTAAAAAAAATTCAAAATTGTAAGTGATAATTATTTTCAAATGAGTAACACTCATGTAACTAGGTTCACACAATTACCTCTAATTCAATATGACTCATTTTGAAGAATGGGTTGATCCGAATTCTCGCCCCAATCTATTCACTTCAATTTTTGCCCTATTCATGTCAAGCGATAACTCACATTCCATTCTCACTCTCGCGTCAGTATGTCGCGCCACCGCCGCATCGCGCCGTGTGCCATTAATCTTACCGTTGGTGATGCTTCAATTCTGATTTTTTCGATATAAATTGTGTCTTTACTAGTGACAGCGATAATTTTTTTGTGTAACATTAATATTTTTTCTTCATAATAATGATATTAATTTGTATAACAATGACACTCAGTTTCTCTTACAGTAACAGTGATAGTCTTCGTAAGTAACAATGATTGTTTTTATGTGTATTGATGATAGTTTTTTATTTTTATATTTGCATACCAGTGATAATTTAATAGCGTTATAGAAGTTTTATACATAACAATGATAGTTTATGTGTAATTTAACATACATTGACAGTGATAGTTTTTATATTTATATGTGTTAGTTTTTTTTCCATACCGGCGAGATCGCCGAAAATGGAAACACAAATTCCTCCAACAAATTAAAAAACAAAAGACGAACATACGACGACGATTTTCAATGGAGGTGTTTCCGATCGTCATCCAGAAGTCAAAAATGAACTCAAATGGTAGTTTCCGGTCACTTGAGTGGTAGTTTTCGCAGAGGAGAAGGAGGAGAGGAGAATGGATAGGGGGCATAACAAAAAATAAACTCAAATGATATAGACAAAGTCTAGTATGAAAATTTGCATACATGAAAAAACTTTTATTTACAAACAAATTATGTATATGGTGAAGGTAAGACAAAGTCGAGTGGTTCATGGTTCACTCGACCCGAATATGTTATGATTTAGGGTTCATTATTTAGTGTTTAGGGTGTAGATGATTCACCCGGCCCGAATAGGTCATGATTTAGGGCAATTTTATAGTTTTTCATACACAAAAATTTTCACACTAGACCTACTCAATAATATATATGTGGCTCGTTTGTAGTGTGTGTATTATATTTGACCCGGGTTCATAGCATGAACTAGGTTTATATAATTTTTTGTCTTTCCAAATTTATCGAAAGTAGATATTAAGTGTTTTATAAAATATTTGAATTAAATAAAGAGACACACTTGCGTGAGACCGTCTCATGGTGAGATAGAGTGTAATTTGGGTATTGACGCTTTAACACTTTTGGAGAGGTAGGTGGGTGTTAATTGTGATAAATTACACTTTGTCTCATGTATGAGACCGTCTCGTACGAGTTTTTGTCTTAAATAAAATATTATTAAGAAATTAGAATCGGGAGTACAAATTCTAAAATTTTAAATTAGAGTACATTTCAAATGAAACTTGTTTATAATATAAAGTTTATTCATTTACACTTATAAACTATAAAATTTATCAACTGATACAATTTCACTTATAAATCGATATCATAACATTAAGTTTTAGGTATTAATTTTATAAAAATAATAATATAAATTTATAATAGGATTAAGTTTCACATGAGAATTTAGGTTTAAATTATAGATGATTAATTTAAATACACAATTCATTAGTTGTATAATTCTGGGGTCCCTATTTTTACACGCAGGCTATTAATTTCCTATAAATAATAAATTAAATTTGTTTGCATTTTTTCCTTGTATTTTTGTACTAAAAAAAACAGTACCCAAATAGAATCAAAAGAGCCCCTGAAGAACCCTAATTTCACAAATTTGTCCCTTCGGGTTGCCTTCTGTTGACTCTATCCGAATCCCCTATCTTTCTGCAAATTCCATCGCAAGGATAAAATTATCCGCTGGAAAATCTTTTTTCTTTTCAAATTCTCCAATTCAGCTCTTCTCCTTCTAGTTCATCGTAAGTTCTCTCGTTCTCTTTGTAATTTGTGTATATATGTACAGATATGATATATTCAGATATCGATGTTGGCATGTTTGTGTAAGAATGTGTCTTTTGAAATTATAGAAATTGGGAAACTCTTATGGTGATTTAAAATTCTATCAATGTTCTAAAAATTCAAATTGTGTGCTGTGGCCATCTCTTGATAGGAGAGCTGGTACTTGGTTTTATGGAGGAGGTTGGGTTTAATTCCTTCCCCACCGCTTAATTCCCATTTGTAAAAGGATTAGGAATAAAAAGAAAAAAGAAAATCGCTGATATTTCATGGAAGGGTGGGTATATTATGTGTATTTGTTTGTTTTGAGTAATTAGGGGACATTTATTTTTCTTGAACTTAGGGTCTCTTTCTGAAGAGAGAATTTATAATGTGAAAGATTATGAGTTAAATGAATGTATTGATTGATCATATCATCCTAAGCTCTACATGATTGATTATGTGTGTACTTTTTTTAGGGCTCATTGTTGTTGGTTCAAATATGGATTCTGTGGTAAGTTCCTGTGGTCATCTGATGTAGATGATGGCTTTATCAACACATCAGTTGCAGGTATAAATTCTTTTCAGATCTTCATCATTAATGGTAAAGAAAATTGAGCTTATATCTTCAGTGAAGAAGTTGCAAGGATAATTTAGTATCCTAATGATGATGAGATGCTTTATTTGTTAGAAGTAGAAACATTCTTACTTTGTGTATAAACTATAAAGTGATAAATCAATGTTGAAGCCTAATTAATTTTTGCAGTGTTGAGTGGCAACAGATTGTGTTGTTACATAGGTTACATTTGGGCAGTGGTAATTATTAATATACTATTTCCACTTTTGCAAGGTCGCACATTGGCACAGCCCACTAGTCATCAGGTTTAGGATGTAGTTTACTATTTTATCCCTCACTTTTAAGGCTCAACATCTGGGTTCAGTAACTTCCACTTTAGTCAGCTGCAAACTGCAGTTAATTTTCCTGAGACTTCTACAGATGTTGCTGCCTTATAATACTCATGACATGAATATACTCACACATTAATTATTGATTAGTACCGTAACCAATCCTTTTAAGTCATAAAAATTTTATGTAATGCATTTGGATTAAGTGCCTGGGTTTTATAAAGAGTGAGTGTAATTATCTTGGATGATATAGCCTCATAAAAATCTGATCCATGCTGTTGTGACAACTGTAGCACCTTATTTTTATATACTCTCCGCTTTACCAACTTTATCATTGTTTTCATCTCTCCTTGTATTATGAAACGTCAGTCCTTTGGACTTCAGCTTTCTCAGATTTAGATGTGAAATATATCTTTTTGATGACTTTAATCAGGGTTCTTGTTGCACTTTCCCTTCTGCGCCTTCATCATGGAGCAAAAGGAGCAAGCTTAAGCATGTTTTGCCTTCTCCAGTTGGGAGGAAAGATAGATTAATTTCTTTGAAATGCAGATCGTGTTCGAGGTGAGACTTTGCCCTTGTATTTTTTTTAAATATTCTGATGGACCATCGTTTCCATTTTCAAGGAGTCCAATGGGGTTTTTGCTAGAGTTTCTTACGGGAGAACCAGCTTTGCTTGGTAGCGTAAACTCAGGGTATTGGTGGATTGTTTTCTTTGACATTGCCAAAGATCATCATCTTGATCTGTCTCAAAATGGATTTCTTTTTTCATATATGCCCTTGTGTGTTTTAATGAAACTTCACTTTTGGATGAACATTTCATGTGTGGAAATCATCCATTGAATCAAATGTCGGAGGACTTCTCAAGAAGGGAAGATCGATCCTATCTCTACCATGAAGGATACTACAAGCTTGTCTTCAATTGCATTTATATTTTCTCGCATGCATATACCTCAGAAAATTTGATTTGTCATAATGTACTTTTTATATGTAGATTAACTCTAAGCAGATTCCCGGCTATCTAAAGATATCTAAGGGCTATTCATAGCTTCAGCACTTTTCTTAAAGAATAAAACGGCTATCTGATTCTACGGAAGGGTTTAGTTTGTCAGTGGAATATGATGTCTTGAAATTCTTCTTTTAAGTTCTCTATCATGAAATTTATGGTGAAAAAAGTCATAACCTGTCTTTAGATCAAACATGTGAAGCCTACATTTTACCAATGATTTATGGAATGATAAAGTTTTTTTTCTGATTGTGTATTAGTTTTGAGAAGTTCAATTCATGATCATTCCGTATACTGTTTTATTACAATATATATATCTTGCTTCCAGTGGAGGAGCTTCTCTTGTTTTTGGATTGAAGTCAAAAGTATTGAAAGTGTCGGCGTTCAAAGGTGGCAGTCAAAATGATGATTCAGGTGGCAGAGCTAATGGTTCAAAATCCCTAAAGAAGATTAAAGTTTCTTATTTGCAACATGAGAGTGATGAATCTCCTGGCTATACTCAGCAGCAACATGAAAGTTCAATATCCCCAAAGGTACTAAATCATGCTCCTTACTCAGCAGCAGATGAGAAAACAACGAGCTCTCTGGCTATACAAAATCTATTTAAAAACTGGTTGATGTTATTGCGTACACCGTCACAAACACGACAAGTGGAGGGATCTCCTGAAAAACCTCACGTGGAAATATCGGGAGTGGCAAATACTGTGCAAAAACAAGAAAGAGGTGAAATTTTGAAGGCAGCTTGGTGCTACTTTCAGGGTTTGGATGCAACAATAAAGATACCGTTGCTAATGTTGTAAGTACTGTGTATCTCTCGCTCTGGGTTTTTGAAAATCTAATAAATGAGTGGAGATCTGTGGGCATTATTGAGATTTGAGATTGGTGAATGCAAGTATGATTCCTGACTCCATCATATCCTCCAAGGGATGAAAAATTTATCCTGAATCTTTCTTTTTTTTTTTTAGATGTGTTATCTAAAAATTAAGTTGAGGATTTATTTGTTTATGTTGTCTTCTGGACTACTTCGTCTTTATTTCCTTAACTAAATAGTTATGGCATAAATTTGACTTTACTTTTGTTGAGTATTAAGAAATCGGATAAATTATTATCATTGCATGTTGTTAATACTTCTGTTTTGGCTTGCTATCTGTTATAGCGTTTTCTTTCTTCTAAATTCTTGATTCAGTATTCTACTGCCAGCATAAGGTCAAAGCAATGCCAAAAATTGAACAATTCAGAAGGCTAGAGCCTATTGTTTACCCCTTATTATGAACACTTGATTACATTTTGATGACTTGCTTTGTATTTTTGTTTGCAGTACGCCACTGTACCTCGGAGTAAACCTCATATACGTGAAAGAGGTGTCAAAAGAATTAACCCCACTGTGGATTCTTGGACCACTAATAGTGGCTCTCTATGTAAAGATGTTTCAGGCAATATGTGTCCTGTACTTATTTAGCTTCAAGAAGACGGTCAAAATAGTCAAGAACTTACCTTCCTACAGCTTGCTAGTATACGACTACATATTTCGTGGGAAGCTAAATGAAGCTCTGCATAAATATTTATGGCAACCCCTGGTAGATATAAAAACAAAGACTATAAAGGCGGTTCTGAGGAGAAAATTGAAGGATTTGCAAACATGGTTGGTGGAGAAGTACCTGGATTATGTGGAGTCGATATGGCCATACTACTGCAGAACAGTCAGGTTTTTGAAGAGGGCAAATCTAATATAGCATTAAGCTTTTTGGTTAAGATATATCTGTGCAATTGGCATGAGTTCTTTTTTGTGGTTTAGTTCGTTTCGTTTAGGGTTAATATTCACCGAGGCACAATCTTGAACCGTGGGAAATCCCTTGATGGATTTCCAGAAAAGGAGATTTGTATGGCTGGTTAATATTTGTACCGAGTATATCGATTGATTTGCAGGTGCTTTTACCTGGGCATGTTCTTCGTTCAAACGTTTTGAAGCATAAATAGTATTGTCATTTATGTGAAGACACATCTGAATTTGTTTAATGAGAATGTGCCATTTTGTTATCTAATAATATGGGTTTTTTTTACCTTCATATTGTGGTTGAGCTAGTAATTTTCGTCCTGCACTTTTCATTTTGCTTCGTGGGTGGTTTTGTTTCATTGCTGCAGATTATAAAGGCCTGTTTGCATACTTTTCTAAATAGGGTGAAGTAATTTTATTTTTTTTAAATTGAGTCTAACAGTTTTAAAAATAAGTGTTTTTTCGCTGTTTTTTAGAGTTTCAAAATAGGTTTTAAGTAGGAAGTAGGCTAAATATTTATCTCAGTTAAAATAAGTAAATTTTGGATTAGTATCAAATCCAGCATATGGTTTTTATTTAAAAGTTTTTTAAAGGATGTATGTGAAATTCGAGTATGATTTGTGTTATTCTTGAGTGATAAAGTTGGGCCAAATTTGATTTGGTCAATAGTTGAATCTTTTCAAATATGGTTGCCCTACCCGGATAAAATACAATTTTACGAAGACTTGAAAATAAAGAAAATATTATTTTTTATTTTGCCATTTTGGACGATTTTATTTTTAGTTGTATAATTTTTTCCTTTTTTAATTTTAGTACGAAATATTCAATTTCAATCATTTATGGTCAGAAATTTTAAAATCATGGGACCTCACGTGACACTTTAAAATTTAGATTTTTTTAATTTTTCGTCAACCTACACAAGTGAACTATCATATAACAAACAAAAAAAAAAGATAAATTATGAAGTTTCACATGAGGTCCACATATTTATTCTCGCAAGATTTTAAAATTTTCGACAAAAAAATATTGAAAATTTACACATTCAGAACTAAAATTAAAAAAGTAAAAAATTATAAAACTAAAAAAAAAATGAAATTATCCAAAATGAATAGACTAAAAATGATATTTGCTTCTTAAAAATACATAACTAATTAGCAATTTCAGATCAGCCAAAATAAAAATGTTTTTACGACATAAAATTTAAATTATGTTTAAAATATCCTCACATAATTTTATATAAAAATATTGACTCATTTAATTTGATTTTAATGAATAATGCTCTCCATTCTCCAATCCATTTTCGAATTTGACAGAATTGGTAAATTAATAAGAAAAAAGGAGTATAAATAAGTAATCCAAATACTATTAACTTTGTTCCTTCAACCCCAAATTTCCCTCCTCGTAAAGATCCCAGCTTTCACAACACTGCATCACAAAAATTCCCAAAACGAACAAACCAGCCGCTTTCGCTTTCCCTAACTCAAAACCCACCCCAAATTCTCCGAATTCCCACCATATCTCAACGAATTCTTAATTGAATACCGTAAATTTACATCGATGAAATGGTATTTTATTGAAAGAATTTTCACATTTTAGGAGTGGCAGTAGCGATTGATAATGGCGCTCAAAGTTAGTTCTTCATTTTCCTGTGTTTCCACGTATATTTCTTCACCTTGTCGAAGAAAGGCAAAGCTGAAGGTATGTCTGTGCGTTTCCCTTGATTGATTTGGCTTAGTCCAATTATTGGGGGGTTTTGAATTGATGCCATGTTAATGCTTTAAATGCTGCAATCTGAATATAAATTAACTGTTTTTTAGTATTAATATGGATTTAGAATGTAATTATTATTCTCTCGACTGTAAATATGGCTTCTTGAGCTAGAAACTTGGACTTGTGACTGTTTTTTATATCTTTGGTTGCATTTTGTATCAATCCACCCAATTTTTAGGTTATTAGTTTGTATTTACGTTTGTTTGTTTCATTTAATTACTTCTTTTAGATCAACACCATTTTGTAGATGATCCCCCATAAATTGCATATTTTGATTTCTGTATATTGCTTTCAGTTAAGCTCAAGGCAAGTACTGTTTGGCAGGAAGCACATAAGTAAAGAAAGTTTGAGTAGTATAAAAGGTATCATTTCGAATAATTCAATCATATAAGTTGCAATAATTCAGTAGTTAGATGGGTCAGTGACTCATCAATTTCTCACAAATTTGAAATGCATAAGTTTATGGTATATCAGAAAGTATCTTTTCTAGTGGTTCTATTGGAACTCACCTATCAAAGCATCATTACTGTTTGAATCGAGAATTTTGTTAACATTTATGTCTGACAATATTTATTCGATTTTATTTTCATTTGCAAGGTGTTACGACATGCCAGCTCATACTTAGAAAGCTACCAGTAAAAGATACCTTATCAAGGAGGCACATTCTCTTTGCCACCTCTGAAGATCAACAATCATTCAGTGAGCTTGAACCCGATGATCTCGAGCTGGAAACACTGGTTTCCCCATTGGAAGATAGTGCCCCCACAAATATTTCCTATCATGAAAGAGCAGAGGGAAAACCAGGATTTATTTCATTTTACGGGACTAAGCAGAGAGTAGACGATGAAAATCTTGTTTCTGGCCCTGTAGAAAGTCGAAATAGCCTATTGTGGCTTGTGGGGCCCACTGTTCTTGTTGCATCCTTTGTCTTTCCTTCCCTTTACTTGCGCAGAGTCCTATCCTCTATATTTGAGGACTCTTTAGTTACTGGTTGGTAAAATTTCTGCTATTTAGTTGATCCTTAAATGCTAGTTCATTCATTGTGACGTCTTTCTTTCTCGTGATGGCTGTTTCTATTGTGTTCAAAATCCTAAATGCAGTTCAATACAGTAGGGGAATAATAATACCACATGGTACTGATTAAAATGTCTAGATGCACTTTTAAGTCTAGTCAGTTGCTTGCTAAACAAATAAATCTTCTTATTCTGATAACGACAACTTAGAAACCATTGCAAGATTATTATATCATGCAAGTGCTGTTTATTGCAGAACTCCAATTCAATTTAACAGAACATTAGCTTATCGTATTTCTTGAGTTCTTCCTTTCATTGTAGCTTCTACATGGATTCTTCTCTGAGTCATGATTCATAACAGCTTTTATGAAGTATTGATTCATTATTGTGCATGCAGACTTTCTAATTTTGTTCTTTACGGAGGCCATTTTCTATTGTGGAGCTGCTGTTTTCCTTCTCCTGATTCACCGTCTGAGGAGACCAACATATGCAGCAAAAAGCCAAAATCCCGTCTCTCTTTTGGGAGACCGAATATCTTCTGTGGCTGTTTTGGTTCTTAGTCTTACAATCCCAACAGTGACAATGGGTTTTGTGTGGCCATGGACTGGCCCTGCAGCGTCTGCTACTCTAGCTCCGTACCTCGTTGGCATCATTGTGCAATTTGCATTTGAGCAGTATGCAAAATATGTCGGCTCACCATCATGGCCTGCCATTCCCATAATCTTCCAGGTAAAGCTCCCAATTTCCTGAGTTTGTACACACTTTTGGATCAAATAATCGTAGAACCTAATCTAGATTACTGTATTTTAAGGGAAATAGTTTTAGTACTATAGGTTACCCCTATTTTGGTTTCAATCCTGTCGACATTCATGAATTAATGTTAGTCCTGCAACTTGCAAATGTTCTACATTTTAATTGGATAACCAGTTGTAGGAGGCGAAACCTCCGGTTGATGCTGGCGTGACAAAGTCTGATTTGTCCACGTGGCTGAGTTTTATTTATCATCCGGATGTTTCCCTCGTACAGCCGGTTATTGGACTAAAATGTCCAAAAATTAATAGTTACAGGACTCTTTCCAATTCGTGAAACTCGACTGGACTGAAATCGAAATAGGGGTAACTCAAAGGATTAAAAATCTTTTTCCCCGTATGTTAGTTACTGATATTATTTACCATAAAACAGAGGTTTGGTGCTGAATGGACATACTTTTACAAAATAATGCCTGGTCTGTATCTAAGGTCACTTATATATTTTCAACAGATATCCTCATAAACTACTAGATAATAGCTATTGATTGTTGATTTACCTGCTTTTTTGTGAATAAAAATGTGATTATACTGTGTGTGACTAAAGTACACACTGCTATTTCAATGAATACTTAGGGGGTGCTTGGTTCAAATTCTTCAATGGTAATGAGAACCTCTTTTCCCGCTATGCCCCCGTAATGGAAAAGATATGTTGGAGTAAGGGTTGTCTCAATGGTGGTTACATTGTTAGTGTTGTGCTCTAACTTTCGAATAACGTGGACAAAAAATGATTGTTTGGAGAAATGATTATAGGAGGGGAGGTAGTTAATCAAAATAGAGTAATGATTAACTTATTTTTGAGTCTCACTACACGTACACGTACGAAGTATGATGAAGGTGAATTGATCATCTTTTATTCTCATTAACAACAATATTTACCCCATATGTTCATATACCCTTTCCCATTGCGGAATTTTGAACCAAGCGTTCCCTTATTAAGGACTGGGATATCACTTGTGTCTAGACTCTATTATCATCTCTGCATGATAAGAATCTAATGGTTAATTACTTAACCGGTTTTTTTTTTACGTTGCACTGTGAAGGTTTACAGGTTACACCAACTGAATAGAGCAGCACAACTGGTGACAGCTCTGTCTTTCACTGTGAGAGGAGCTGAGATGACCCCACACAACCTGGCTATAAACGGTTCATTGAGTACACTTCTCAATGTCCTTCAGTTTCTCGGCGTAATCTGTATCTGGTCTCTTTCAAGTTTCATCATGAGATACTTCCGTCCACCACCAGTCAGCAGTGAGACATGAGGAAGTTGAACTTCTCCGTATAGTCGCCTTTATGGAAATGACCGAGAATACTAATATTTGGTTAGTATCGTAACTTATGATTTGCCACATGAATAGTTATATTTATCTTGTGGGTATTCAACACAACAGATGTCAGTCAACAGATAAGAACATGTCTGTCATCATATAGTGTAGTATGCCCGTCTTTTACAGATAAGCTGCCTACCTACTGAAAGACTAATTCAAGTTTTTGTATTCTTTGATATGTTTCTGGGGCCTATTCTGAATTTCATGATTAAGGATTTATTCCATTCTATGTCCTCATTAGTACAAGTTCATCTTAATGCTAATGTTCTTCAAGGTTACGATATGTTCTTTCCTTTGATGTTGACTCGTCTGAGAAGATGATACGTATCTTTACAATCTCAAAAAGAAGACTGATAATGCGTTGATGAGACTACGGTCGCACCATTGGACCGCTTTGGACAGAAGTACGAGAGACGAAGAAAGAAGCAGTGACTTGAAGTTTTCAAGAATTGTCCTTTATGTTTTATTTTCTTCTTTTCAAGACTTGCCATATTTGTCGTTTAATTACTTGCCATATTGGTAGCGTTTTATTTTCTGCGTTTTAATTTCTGAACTCGGCCGGCCCATGGGCTTTAGTTTCGCCGGAACATATTAGACGTAGGGTTTGCTCTTGGATTTCATTATGCGTTTTTTTATTGAGAAATAACTCAGCGGCTGTTTTGCTGCATACTTCCTAGTGTTTTTCGTGCATTCATTCGAATAGCTGGGATTCCTCGGTATAGAGGTTTCAACATGCGTTCTGTAAGTGCTACTGTCTGTTTCTTTCTTCCTTAATGGTCCCTAACTGATGTTTCGTTGCATGGTCCCTTCTCGATTCATTACAAGTAAGTTTTATGACAGGATAAAGCTCGAACGAGCTTTAATTATTTCAAGTTAGACAATTGCAGCAAGTTGATGAGCCATTAGGTTAGGTTGGAGGACCACCCATGCATGGAGTGGCACCAAATCTGCATGCCCACTTGTGATGAATGCACAGAATATACAATACTGAGTGGTTTGATGTGAAAATTTGCCTTATTTTAAGTCAACTCCTCCTACTTCACTACATAAATGAGTCACTGTGAATTAAGTGTTGCAACAGTTAAATAATTTTATGTTAAAAACCACCCCTATATACTAATGGTCAAGGGTGATACACTTATTGAAATTTTGGGATGAGTTAATCCATTTTTAATGAAATATTAAAAGTTGATCTTGTGTAGTTTAAGTGTATGCTTTCTTGAAGAAGATATCAATTTGTCTGAATAGTTTAATACCTTTGATTTTTTCCACTCAATTTGGTCAAGAAATACACTTGTAATAAAATAATTCCTTTTCATATTTGGGAATATTTTGGTTCTATTCCCATATGGTACTTTTAGGCTGTGTATTTTATGTTAAGCATTTAAAATATTCATATTAGAGGGTCAATAATATACCTTCTCCTTTGGATTTTTTTATATTATTTATCATTCTTGGTTTAATTGTTAGTGATAAGTCAATCTCAATTATGCTCTTCATTTCATTCTTAATTCTGAGAGTTGGTATTCCTATATCTTTTTCTGTTTGTGTTATTGCTGATGGAACATTTGATAACAAGACAGGATTAGGTACAGACAAGAAATTAATTAGTCTCCAAGAAGAATTTACAAATGTTTTAAAACTTTGATCCAGCTCAAATAATTTGATCTTTTAATGCTTTGAAACTTTGACAATCAAATCACCTGTAAGAAGCAAAAGTTTA
Source organism: Stenogyne calaminthoides (assembly GCA_037126765.1). Taxonomy (NCBI): domain Eukaryota; kingdom Viridiplantae; phylum Streptophyta; class Magnoliopsida; order Lamiales; family Lamiaceae; genus Stenogyne; species Stenogyne calaminthoides. The sequence goes on from JBBCBC010000015.1 coordinate 34,915,935, forward strand.
TATAAAACAAAAGTTGTTAATTCATCACTTTGATTCTAAACGAGCTTTTTAAATACAATCTCTATTTGAATATGAAATTATCTAGTATCTTAATATATGAGATATGATAAAGCGCCAGCTTATATCTCTCTACACATGATTTATCTTGTGCCACTTATTTAGAGTTGAATCTAAACAGAGCTTTAGATCATGATAAACACTTATATACAAAATATTTCACGGATCAAAAATTCGTGAAATATGTCTCAGGAAGAGGGAGAAGCAAAAGAAACAAAGAGAACGACATTTTATTCATACAATAACACACATTTCTACTTACAATAACAAATTTGTGTTCATATAGTAACACATGTTTCAATATTACTGAAAATGACTAGTATGTGTTATTTTTTGTTGCAGTAAAATATATTTTTTCTTCATGACACATGCACTTGCGCTTATAGTAGCATAGATGAAGCGAGTACTGTTTTGTTTTTGCACGATTATTTTTCAAAAAGTTTGTTTAATTCGATTCAATTCCTGAAAAATATGTGAGTTTTCATTCCCTTTTTGAATGTGCTAATATTTTTGAGTAGTGTCCCTCTAAGCTGAAAGGATGTAGTATATACTAAGTGGGGAGTGATCAAGTAATTATAGTGACAAAATGGTCCATTTGGTGAAAAAAATGGATTTTTTTTGTAAAAGAATGGAACTTGATGGGAAAAAGTGAATGGGATATTGTACCCAATCCCAAGTGGTTGCTTCTAGGTGAACCAAGACCTATGAAATACTAAGTAATGCATGCATGTAACTTCATTGTCAAAGATAATTGCATTCTAAAATCTGACAACTTTTTTTGTCTTCATACATCTGTTGTGTCTTAATTTGCAAGAATCACATAAACACATTGTTTTTCTAGGTGGGATAAAATTAGACAAAGTGTACATCTCTGATTGCTCTAAAGTACAACTTCACATGGGGTTGGTTTTGGTTTTATCCCTAGTGAAAGGGGGCAGTTCTTGTTTTTCTGTTTTTTTCCTGTATTAAAATTTGGTATTAGGTGGGATTTGGTTAGGGAAGAGAAGATTATCTGTCAAATAATATCAAATTAAGAAGGAAAGAAATTAGAGCAAGATAAGATTATTTGACTATTTTGAATAAAACAGAAGTGAGTTGAAGTAGTAGGGATCACAAGTTTCCCCCTGCAATGGCAATTAGGTTTAGGTGTATAAAGTAATGAAATGACTTGAGCCAGGCGTTTGTTTAAATTTAAATCGAGCTTCAAAATTTGTGTTTGAACTCGCTCGAATATTACTAGAGTCTTGGATGAATTTTAGTTGAGTAAAAAATAAAAGTTACTAGTATGATCTTTTTAAACATGTGTTTTATTATAGAGTTTGGATGAGTTTTAATTGAGTAAAAAAATTAGTGATTTGAATTTTTAAACGTATAATTTATTATAGAGTTTCATTCCAAATTACAAAAATGATCATAATAAATAAAATTGACAAAGTCACATGTGCAACTGGTGCACTGATCTAAAATCTGTGCACTCGCCTCAACCCTACATATGTATTCACATAATATGTCTAATATATTTAATGGGTCAGTTATTTTTTTAAATAGGTCATTCAATTGCATGATCGCACGGTGCACTTGGATGCACAAGAGACTCACTCAATAAAATAATATAGTGAGGTGTTAAATGGACAGATTCTGTCCAGGACAGAATCATTAAAAAGAAAGTTTAAGTTTAATGTTATTAATATTACATAATTATTACTTTGTCTTGGTATAATATTTTGAGTGGGTTAGTGGTGGAGTGACTGTGGGAGGGTCAAATTAGATTCTATAAATTTTATAACTTAGCGGAGGCGTCGGCACTTATGACGGTTGTAGTTCAGTTCTTTTTATTTTTTATAACTTATTTCAAATATTTTTTCCTAATAAGGGTATAATAATCATTTAAAGTCTAAATAAAATTTGTAAGGTCTAAAATAATATTTTCTGCTCAAGGCAGAATCTGCCCACCCACATATTTTATGAAATAGCTTCCCTCGTCCTCAAGATAAATCCAATGTGATCAAAATTGCCCCCAATGACCTAGCAAATTGACAAGGCTTGTGGTGATGTGGGGAGAAGTCCTCCGACAATGTAGGTTCGAATCTCGTGTGAAACAATTTTTTTAGGGATTGAGTTATGTTATTTCTTCCAAAGTGTATCTTCTATATGAACACCCGATTTACAATCCGCCTCGAGGGGGGACCAACAACACGGGTTGAGGGAGTTTCTGAAAAAAAAAAGTGATCAAAATTTACACACTTTGAAACTATAAATCCAAAAATACAACAATTTATATACATCATAACATCATACTTTACTATTGTGTCTTTCTAGTGGGCCCATAAATCTTCATCAACTTTTGTATGTATAATGGAATTTTGTACGATACCCCCACCTAATTTCTTTATTTCTCCAAACATGGTCTAGTGGGTCTCTCCCATAGCCTTTTCAAAACTTTTTTCCATTTTCCAGCAAACTATCTTATCTTCTTTCATTTCTTCACCTCAAAAGCAACTCAAGACATACTCCTATCATTGCCTCAAGACAAACTACAAAAATACCCAACCTTTTAGCAAAATCTCCAAAAGGTAAAAGGTTTGAAAAAACAACTTTAAACAATTTGCTAAAACCCATGAATCAAAATTGCAGTAAACTATATAATCTCCAATCTTCACATCTTCATCCTTCACATTCTTCACATTTTCCAAAATTTGCAATGACAACCCTCCAATTTTCCCACCTAATTCTTTCATTTTCTTTGCTCATTTCTTTTCTTCATCCCACTCTTTCTGATAAACCCTCTGATTCATACTGGCTAACAAGAATAAAATCCGAATTCGTCGATCCTTTTTCCCTTCTCAATAACTGGATTCAAGAAACCAGCATGTGTTCTTGGTATGGAGTCACATGTACAGATGATAAAAACCACATCTTGTCTCTAAATCTCTCAAATTGTGGCTTATCAGGAACCATATCTCCTGAGTTTTCAAAACTCACCTTTATTGAAACACTTGATTTATCCCTAAACTACCTCACAGGCCCTATCCCTCCTCATCTTTCAAACCTTCGAAACATGAAAGATCTTCGCCTTTTTTCGAATTCAATCACGGGCACAATCCCTTCCCAGATTGGCCTGTGGAAGAAGCTCCAAGTTCTTCGAATAGGCGATAACTTGCTCACGGGGGAAATTCCCCCCACCATCGGTGATTTAACCGAGCTGAAAGAGTTGGCCATTGCCTATTGCAACCTCAACGGAAGCATACCGAAAGAGATCGGAAATCTCAAGAATCTGATATCTTTAGACCTGCAGCAGAACGCCATTTCCGGGTTCATACCTAAGGAAATCGGTCAATGTGTGCATCTTCGAAAATTTGCAGCTTCAAACAACGGAATCGAAGGCCAAATCCCAACTTCAGTAGCCCTTCTTTCATCACTCCAAATCCTGAATTTGGCCAACAATAGCCTCACGGGAAACCTGCCAATCGAACTGAGCCATCTCTCGAATTTGAAGTACTTAAACTTGCAAGGCAACAAATTCGAGGTGAAATCCTATCGAAATCAACAACCTGGCTCAGTTGCACACTCTTGATATCTCCATGAACAATCTTTCAGGCAAAATCAACACCAACCTCACCAATCTCGAAATTCTATCCTTATCCGAAAACCACCTCACGGGCCCGATTCAAGAAAACCTCTGCGCCAAAAACCCGAACCTACGCATACTTTTCCTAGCCCAAAACGAAATCTCCGGCCCATTTCCACATCCGATACTCAACTGCACGTCCTCCCGCCTTCTAGACCTTTCCGGAAACAGAATCACCGGCGTTTTCCCAACAGAAATCGACAAACTGTCGAGCCTAACCGATCTTTTTTACTCAACAACAACAGCTTCACAGGCAATCTCCCACCTCAAATTGCAAACATAACCAACTTAATAACCCTATCCCTCTTTGCTAACATGATGACCGGCGAAATCCCTTTACAACTTGGAAAATTGCAGATGTTAACGACTTTATACCTCTACGACAACCAGTTTTCGGGCCCCATTCCACGGGAGGTAACAAACTGCTCCAGTTTGCAAGAGATTGATTTCTTCGGTAACCATTTTTCGGGCCCGATTCCTTCCACCATTGGGAAGCTCAAGAACCTGGTGATCCTTCAACTGAGGCAGAACGAGTTAGCCGGGTCAATCCCACCGAGTTTAGGCTACTGCAGAAAGCTGGAAAGATTGGCATTAGCTGATAACAAGCTAACTGGATCAATCCCACCAACTTTCGGCTTCTTATCAAAACTAACCGTCGTCACTCTTTACAACAATTCACTATCCGGTTCACTCCTTCATCCCTTTTCCATCTTAAAAACCTGACACGGATTAACTTTTCGAATAACCGGTTAACTGGCACCATTTTATCACTCACTGGGTCAAATTCTTTGATCGTGCTAGATTTAACCAACAATAGCTTTTCTGATGTAATTCCTTCTGCTTTAACCATGTCCAAGAACTTGACTCGTTTACGCCTCGCGCATAACTCACTCACTGGCCACATTCCTGCCGAGTTTGATCACATGAAGGAAATCCGGTTTCTTGATTTATCATTCAACAACTTGGATGGAAATCTAGGAACAGATTTTTCAGGATTGACTAATCTTGGCCATTTTCTTCTTAGCAATAATCAGTTTTCAGGAAAGATCCCATCTTGGCTAGGAAAAAATTCAAGAACTCGGCGAGTTAGACCTTTCTTTCAATAATTTCAGTGGAAATATACCACCGGAACTCGGAAATTGCTCCAAAATTCTCAAGATTTCCCTTCGTGGGAAACAGATTATCAGGCAAAATCCCACCTGAAATCGGAAATCTTTCCATGCTAAACGTTTTAAACCTCCAAAGAAACAATCTTTCAGGCACCATACCTCCCACCATCCAGCATTGCAAGAAGCTCTACGAACTCAGGCTTTCGGAGAACGAGTTAACCGGAGCGATCCCGCCCGAGTTGGGCTCACTCAGTGAGTTGCAAGTCGTGTTGGACCTGAGTTTCAATCAACTCTCCGGCGAGATCCCTTCTTCAATCGGGAGTCTGATAAAGCTAGAAAGATTGAATCTTTCTTCCAATCAATTGAACGGAGAAATCCCATCTTCATTAGGGTTGTTATCAAGTCTCCACAGGGTTAATTTTTCAAGAAACCATTTTCACGGCCGGATTCCGGCGACCTTTTCTGGGTTTCCGGTGGATTCTTTTCTTGAAAACGATGGAATTTGTGGGGCCCCTTTGATTTCTTGCTCGGAATCGTCCGTACGGTTTTCAAGAAAGTATCTTTCGGAGGGACAAGTTGTGGGGGGGTGATTGTGGCGGTTGTTTTTTACTTCCACTTTGATATGTTTGTTCTTGATTTATGCAATGTTGAGGATTTGGTGGAACTGGCGAAACGTCGCCGTTTCTTGCTCGGAGAATAAAGGTGGGTTTGAGGGAAAGAAGGAAGATGAGGAATGGGGGTATTGTGATGATCATGATCTGAAATCAACGGCTCTGATTCCTTCGTCAAGAAACAAGCAGCTTTCTGATGCACCTTGCATGTTTCAGTTGGAAGCTAAGAATGAACTGAACAATCCAACGGTTTGAGGGTTTTTTTTTCGGCATGATTGGATTAATTGTATATAGGATGTTCATTTGATTAGAAGAATAGGAATTGGTTTTGTTTGTTTTCAATCTGTTTTGATTAATTTTTTTTTCTATACTAGTGTAATTATGATCATGTTAATTTCAGTTTTGAAATATGAGTGCCATTTTCTGCAATTTATTTTCTATTTAATAATGTCATCTTTTTGTTCATTTCTATCATGTATGCTGACTTGCTTTGTGTGCCCAAAGGTTCTCTAAGGGGAAGAACAAATATATTTTGATTTTCTTCATGCAATATATACA